>JAJHUR010113064.1:0-13410 GCA_027495735.1 Lutjanus campechanus | reverse complement strand
GGACACATGTCAACAGGCAGATATCTGTTCACATTCATGTCTTAAAGAAAAGGTGAAAGTCTTCAGGTGAACAAAGAAGAAAACAGAGAAAAGAGGAGGAGCCCAGTGGAGGTTTGTCATGTAAACACCTGATCTCTCAGGTGAGTCAGTTTTATTGTTCAGTTTGGTCTCAGTGTTTGTGATCGTCTCTGTGTTCTCTCAGCAGGAAGGAATGCAGCAGATGTGTACAGATGGTGATGAATTGGTGCTGAGGAAGCAGCGGGGGCTCCGGTGCCCAGGGGATGACCCCCCCTCCCGGCTGCAGGCGGCGAGCTCGCAGAGGTAACGAGGTTTATCTAAACAAACCCACTCCTAATTTGTCCTCGAGTAACGAACGTTAGCCTGAGCAGACCCAAATTCCAGGGAGACATTAATGTGCCTCCTCCAGGTCTGCAGCCTGTGACCTGCCGCTCCATCAATACTCGGCTTAAAAACAACAGCCGCCATGAGCTCACTCAGCTCCTCCTCAAACCTGCTCTGTTCTGCGTCCAGATCTGTGGGATCCAGGAGAGCTCGACGCAAAGTTGGATAATTTATTGCCTTTAATTAAATGCTTGCTTCAGGAGGGATTAAATGTGGTTCCCCATGTGCGGGGCAAAAGGGGAAGGTATTCAGTGTCGGACAGAGGATCCAGGAACTCGGGGAAGGGAGGATCATGGTTACCTTGAGAGAGGAAGTGGAGGAGGTGAGGTGGGGGGAGACGAGGGAGGGAGGGGTCAGTTTACCCCAGCGGGACACATCGACCTGGTGGACAGGAAGTCCAGCTCGTTTATGAAAGACAATCGTCATGTGTTCACCTGAAAAGGCAGGTAATTTAAAGAGGCGCGGCTCGCTTAGACGTGGCAAACTAAACAAAACGTCTGATGAAACATGTTAATGCTGCAGTTTATGTTTATGTTGACATTTTTTACCAAATTTATAAAAATCTGCATTTCATGGGTTGCAGTGCCGATGCTGATGTACCGTCGACTGTTTGGGACTGATTTACATCATGAAATTTATATTTAAAAAGATATCTGTCGTGAACACCTTTGCACTTGATTGACCGCACAAGACATCCATAAAAAATAAATAAATAAATAAAACTTATGCACTCTATGCATTTTGCCACCTGTAGGCACCTACATCCAATTAGACTTGAGCTTTGCCCCATGACTGACTCATGTTCTCTCCTGACTAGGTCCTTGCTTTTGTTGTTTCAGCTCTCAGATGTACGTCACTTTAGATTAAAGCATCTGCTAAATGAAACTGTAAACTATAAGTTATAATATTATTGTCCTCTGAGCGCCTCTTGCCACACACATCCACTCTGCTGCCCACTTTTAGCATTTTCTAGAATTATGGGTTTCCGGACCGGACGAGATTGTAATGTTGCTGAACGTCGACCTGATCAACTGAAGCAACATCAGATCAGAACTCTGCCCGCACAGGTTTGTACAGTAGGCATGATGGGAGCATCACTTCATCTGCCTCTCTTCTTACCCTGATGCCCCCATCACTCTGGAACAGGGTCGATCTGGACTCATCAGACCACATGACCTTTTTCCATTGATCCAGAGTCAAATCTTTATTTTCCCCAACAAACTGAAGCCTTTTTCTCTGATTATCCTCACTGATAAGTGGTTTTCTTAAGACTACACAGCTGTTTAGTCCCTTCAGTTCTCTTCACATTGTGTGAGTGGAAATGTTCTTACTTTCACTATTAAACACAGCTGTGAGTTCTACTGTTGATTTTTTTTATGATTTGATTTCACCAAACGTTGAACTGATCTCTGATCACGATCAATCAAGATTTCAGAAGACAGGATATGTCTTCTGACAGGATTGTTTAAGAAATGAGAAGCTGCTCACTGCATCAGTTAGAGTTAAATAACTTGTTGTCAGCTGAAATATATTGATCACTGCAGTAATTATCCAATGGAAGGATCTTACCTGTTTGATTAGTTAAATGCTGGTGGTGACTGTTTTTTGGCCAGGCAGTGTATATGACTATTTGTCGTGCATAACAGGAACTATTTTATCTTTTTTTAAAAAAGATGTAGTTGGTGGATTTAAGGCCCTTATTTGACGTCAGTTGATGCTCCTATGATATGATTAGATTAGATTAGTCTTTAGAACACGGGCAACATGTTGGTAGTTTGATTGCACACATGCACAATTAAAACTACAACTAACATACAGCATCACCCCCAGATCCATACGCCCAATAAAGCGTATTGAGTATTGTTGCACAGATGTCCTACACAAAGTAACTGCACAAAAGTCCTGAACAAAATTATTGCATTGAATTGAATTGTTTTTTTGTTTGTTTGTTTTTTTATCTTTGGTTCCTCAGCTGCAGGTCTCAGGTCAAATCATTTCTCGTGTTCGGAGGAAGAACTAATGAGTCAGTGACATGTAATCTGTAGCTGTTGGGGGTTAATGAGAGTGAGAGCGTTCGCCTGCAGCTCACTCATTTACCATCACATTCACTTCAATTAGCTCAGCTCGTTAGCGGTGGGCGGGGCCTAAACAGGCTGTTTGTCAATGGACGCCATGAAAACACCAAGCTGAGGAGGAGCAAGGCCTTCTGGGAGTTCACCATCACAGTAGTGAATGTATTGTACTGGTTGATGACATCACCAGCCTTGTCAGCAGAGTGGTGGTGGGTGAAGGGGATTGTGGGAGTGTCTTGGTGGTGACCTGTTGTGTTTGCAGTAAAGTGAGTTCTTCCTCTGTGTGAACATCATCACAGCAGCAGAGGAGCTCATAGAAACACTGAGAGGAGCCCGACTGCAGGGTTTTGTGTTGTTGTTCATGATTTCATGGCAGCTTTTCTAAAAAAAATATTATACATGTTGGAATGTTTTTAAGCGTTTTTTTTGTAATGAAATTACAGGAGTGCAAATTGTAAAATAAAGAGTTTTTTGAGGGAGAATAAAATCGCACTCTGGTCCTCTAAGCAACCTCACTACAAAAGGCTCAGGATTTCAAAAATTCTATTAAAATATACTATGTGCACGTGGGGAGTGTACCAGGAAGAAGAAAATCTTTTTGGAGCTCAAATAAATAAAAAAAAAAGAGTCAAAACAGCACAAAATTATAAAGTATAAAAGTGCACAAAACATTGATAAATGTCGGTTACAATGACAAGCCTTGAGTTCTTTCCAATACCCATGACGAAACGAAAAAAATAAACAAAAATAAACCATTAATAATAAAACACTGAGTCGCTACGATGATTGGTCAAATTAGCAACATTTGGGAAAGTTGTGTTGATTGGACAAAATTGCAATATTGTGCAGAATTCATGGTGATTGGTTAAATTTGTGTTGTGCTACATGATCAAAGACACTTTTTATATCACGTCGACTCCTCTGCCCATATTTGCACTACTCTCTCTCTTTCTCTCTCTCTCTCTCTCTCTCTCTCTGTGCTGCGAGTCTGCACCACCTTGTTTTTTACCAGCTGATGTTAACCACCTCAGGAGTGAACGATGCTCATGGTCTGTAGTCGTAAACTGACCCGTTCAGTTCACTGTTCACCAAAATCATGAGACACCCAATGAACGATACAGTTTCAGTGCGTTTACTGATGGTAAAACATATTAATCAGACCCATTTGGAGTTGCAATAGTTTTCTTATCTTTCAAAGAAGCTCAGCTAACAGTTTCTCACTGCTTGTGGTCTTTGTGCTAAGCTAGTCTAAACACGTCCTGACATGGCGCCATTGTTCTGATGTCCTACCCATTGCTTAGGACTTTGGTTAGGTTCGTAACGTAACTGAGATAACTCATCTTAACCCAAAACATGATCTGTCTAGTGTTTTTGTTGCCTAAACCTAAACCAAAATGCGACCACTACAAAAAAAACCTCCAGATTTGTATTTTCAGAACAACGGACCATCGGAGCTGCGGATTTTTGTTTTTGAGTCTGTTTAAAACAGAAATTCACTGTGTTAGCTGGAGGCAAAACAAACGAAAAACTGGAGGAAGAGTAATAGATCACATAGCCAAGCGAAAATTTAATATTGCTGCGTTGTTGGTGAAGATTTATCACATATCAGCTGCCACTGCGAGTCAAAACAAACAAAGACAACTGCTAAATTAGACTAAATACAACTTGGACATGTCTTAAGATGACAAAAAAGGGGATTTTGCAAAATATCAGACTGCACCTTTAAATGACTGAGCAGCTACTTGTAATTAAACTGTGAATGTAGATAAACTGTGTTCATTTAAACCAGGCTGAAAATTACCCCTTCAATAAACAGTCGTTCATCTGTCCTAAGAGTCCAAGAAGTTAATTTCCATTAACTTTTTTACTTCCCCCCTGTGGCCTCACATATTCTCCCTCCTCCTCTTCAACCTTTAAACAAGTTTGTCTATAAAAAAAACACAGCTGTAAGAATCTGAATGGTCGAGTTTTCTGACGCAGGACTGACATGCGACAGACATTTTTCACTGACGAAAGTCTCGACTCAGGTCAAAACGAAGTCAATTATGGTCGAGGCAGAATAATGTCGGGATTTCATTGCAGCGCAGTGATTGCACGCCGGTTCCCAACAGTCCAGTAAAGCTCGTCCATAAATCTGAACAATCCTCGCTTTTGGAGCGGCGGAGGGGATTTCTCCAGACTCCATGAGCCACGTCCAGGGAACGAGAGAGGGGAGAGCCGACACAGGCCAAATACTATTGTCATCCTGGGAAGAATGAAGGCTTTGGGCGACTGGTTTCATTGCTCCATTGCACGTTGAGATACTGTACTCCGACATGCTGCGTGCTGACAGCTGAGCCTGCAGCACTTACAGTCTGCAAATGAAAGCATTCCTGCGGGTGTTTTAGATTTAGAGAGAAAACAGACGAGCTTGATAAATGTTCAAATGCATTACCCAACGCAATTAGCTCTTGAAAATATTCTGCTTTCAAGATCCATTGTGTTTGGCTCTGAAATCCTCTGCTTTGTTTCATCAGATGTGCGTCTTGGACTGTTTAATCTCCGAGACGTTTCTGTGCCCACAACGACGGAGCCGGTTTCTTGGGGAAACCCGATATCTCACCACAACAAGGTGATTCTCCGGCACAAACAGCCGCCTCGGGAAGATTTACAGACTGGTTTGAGAGCTCTTTGGCACCTCAGGACATCACAGCTTCAGTTTGTTGACTCACATCTAAAACAAGACCCGAGGAACTTTTCCATATTTCTAAGAACTATTGGAGACCCCCCGCCTCTTTTTATTGTTTCCACACCACAGGAACTATAAATAATCTTAGTTGTAACGCAGTTTTGAGGGATTTTTTTAGCTCCTACTTCAGGGAAGGTGCTCTCCCAGCAGACCGAGGTAAGAGTACAGTGATTGGTCCAGACATTAATTAGTGTATGTTGATTGGTCAACACATGCAACAACATCAACCGCCATTTTTAAAATGATGGAGGAGATACAACGCAAATTTTACTTGTCAAAACAGAGTCAGCACCCAAGTCATGCCTCTTCCGGTGGACCACCATAAAATATGAACTGTAGTCTATAATGATAAAGAAATTATTTATTGATCCCATTTGAATTGTGCCATGAATCACACATATGATGTTTGTCAATTCAAAAGACAATTTTTCAAGTCACAGCTTGTCGTAAAACTGTTTAAGTATCAGACTGTTAAGATATAAGTGATTTTCTGCCTCCCTCCTTCAGGATAAGGTGCAATAAGTTTAATGATCCTCTGACTTTTCTTCTGGCGCCACAGTCAACATTTTAATTTGTCGAATTCTTTGGGTTGTGATCCAGAACCTGCAAAACATTCTCATCAGCCTCCACTGTGCTCTGTGTTTAGTGCTAGTTAGCATTTTAGCATGCTAACTTGCTTGTGCAAGATGGTCAATCACATTTTCAAATCAAGCTGTGCACTTGTGTCCAAACCACAGTGACTCAAACTACTGGCTTTTCTTTGATTCACCAACTGGCTCTGCTAGTTCATTGATCCGATTGGTTGAAGTTAGTCCATGAGAGACGGCCATAGAGAAGACGGTTCAATGAATCACCTTTTTTTTTTTTTTTTTTACAGTACCTGCCCTTTTCCAAAGATGACCCTGTGTAACAAGCAAACACCACTGGCTTCCACCACTAACACTGAACATTACTATATACAAATTTCATTAGAGAAAAAAATCTTAAAGCATGAGCAACATGAAGCAACAATAAATATGTGTTCTGCTGCACCACAGAGACATGTTATTAACCACCCGGCTCAATTTGAATGATTAAAACAAAAAAACTAAGTATATAAAATAAGGTCTTAAAATTCAGAGAAATGTAGTTTTCTCTGCTCTGAACTGCTGGTTTGTGTTCGCTCTGCTGTCTCAGTGTCAAACACCACGATGACCTGAAAACAACCTGAAACATGGACGCTCCGTCCAGCAGCTTTATTGGACATTTCCAGACACGTTTGAGCCACCAGAGCCAGAGGACGGTGACAGGATGGTATTTTTGTGTCGGGTTGTTGGAACTGAAGTGAGCTGAAGTGACCTGCTGGGCTGATACGTTTGTAACTGACCGTTTAGGAGGGTGAGGCGGTGTCGTTATATAGCGTTACGTCACTGAGACATGTTTCAGGTCCGCCCAAAAAATCCTGAATCCTGAACACCAGTCTTACCCCAGACTTAAATAGTTCTCAGTCTTCTCACATGTTTTCAGCAACTATATTCTAACATGTAGAATGTGTTTAGAAGAAAAACTCCCTCCTTCAGTTTTGTCCTCATGTCTCATCAGAAAGGCCCCTGAACAGCCGAAGCTTCGCTCTGCTGTGACCTTAGAATGAACCTTCAACTTAAACCTGCACGCTGAAGATTTTCCCTTTCAGCTTCTCAGAAAGCCTGTGAGCGTCCTTCCTGCTTCCCCCTTTGTGCTCCTCACAAAAACAAAAAAGCTGGGACACCATCTGACATAGATTACAATGGGCCAGTCAGTGGCAATAAATGCAGCATTAAGTCCAGCCCAAACACATGCACGCTGCACACTGAAGCGGGCACTTTGTGGGCGACGTCTTGGACGGCTTTCAGATGGATGTGACGGAGCCACTTATCGTAGAGTTTATAGGCCCGTAATGAAACGGTAACTGGAGTCGTTTGCACGCATTAAAGTGGGTGTTGAAGTGGAAATCTGAAGGGAGGCTCGTGGAACATTAGACTTGAAGTGCGGCGAGCTGTAAACTGTGTACTCTGGACTCCTCGTCGCTCTGGCAGCCCGGCTGAAGAGCACGTCGATGGGAATTCTTTTCAAGCCCGCGATGGAGGAAAACGCTGCCCATCTCCGTCTGTTGACCGGCTGTGGCTGCATGACGTCATGTCTGCCCCGCTTTAGTTCGCTTCATGTGGACCGTTTCAAAGTTTCACTTTCTTCTGCTTCATATGTGCTAAAAATAATCCCCCGTCTTCTTGTAACGGAGCCACATCTGTGCTGTTTTGAGTTAAACATCCCGTCATGTATGTATCTTTGAACTCTGGTGTCTTTTTTTAAACAACTCTATTTCAGTAAAAATATGTATGTATAAATGCCACAAAGCAGACATTTTTCCATCATTATAAAACTGGATTGGAGTCAAAAGGAATAAACTACAGACACTGTAGTTAAAACCAACATTTCCACTAATCTGTCCTGTTTTTGTCTTATTCTCACTGTCCAGTGTCTGTCAGGGACAAACAGGCAGTGAGATAAAAGTCTCTTGCAGGCTGGACTGAAAAAAAGAAATCTTTCCAAAGACAGAAAAATAAACAGCGAGCAGCTTCTCGGAGTCAATCAGCCTAATGGAGGTGATTATGGTTGATGTTGTTAATGAGATGAAGCCTCTTAGGAAGAGCTGTTTTACTCCTGTACACACATCACATATAAACATCTTTTACTGCAGCAAAAGTAGAAGTTACAATGTTTGTTTTGTTCAAACTCAACATGACTACAAATACAGTAAAATTTTTGAAATAATTCAAAGTAAAAGCAACAAATCCTCATATTTGTGATGCTGGAAACATAAAATGTTTTACATGAAAAATGATTTACTGTCGTGATCCCCAGTAGCACCAGTGTAAGCTCTGGATATTCTTCCTTTCCTCTGTCTACACAGACAACAAACAAAACAGCTCATCGCATTGAATTAAAGGAGAAATCTGCAATATATTTACTCTAATATGTCATTAAATGAGCAGGATATGTCATCTAATATTAAGGAACCTAAACTGAAATAATCTCTTCTCTGACATCAGCGCTGCAGCCACGTCGTCCTCATTAGAAATTTCCACTCTGGGCCAGAATAACTGTTTTAGTTTGCCTGTTTCATGCTAATCAGAGCTCGAATTAAAGCCAAATGTTTGCCGAATGAGTCAGTGTCTGTTTATGAGTCACAAGAAATCATTAATAATCTTGTAGAAGGAGTAGATCTTTATAACGGTTAAATTGAGCAAAATGTTAATGGAGTTTGGCAGCAGTGAGAAACGCTGAGTTAATTCACTTAATTCAAAGTCTGGAGTTTGTATTCAGAGCAGTGGGCTTTTATTTTCAGGATAACTGGCTTAAATTTACATTGACAGACAATATTGTGCTCATTTTGTGCTCCTGCAGTCACCGTACCTGGGTGCTGATTTGATATGTATCGTGATTCTACCAGTACTATGATTCATCTTACTGGTAATGTCACAGATCATAGGGAATCTGGAGCTGCAAACTGTTGCATGAACAGAAATATCCTGCAGCAGGAGAAGCACAAAAAACGAAGATAAACTTTGCTGCAAAATGAGCTGTTACACCGAAGTGTTGGGAGCTGCCAGGAGCTGCGACGCTACACAACAGCAGCACCAGAAACTGGACTAGAAACATCCAGAGGCACCCCGCGAGAGCAGTAACAGGCCAATAAACGAGAGTAGCCGTGTTTATATGCACCTGAAAGATGTGCTGGATGTTATAAAAGTGCAACATCACGGATCAGATTCTGTCCACTGCAGGAAAAGAGAAACCTGTGCTCCTTTTGTGCAAGTGTCCTGATACCGGCATCGTTTAAAGGACTATTCTGCTTAATTCAACTAAAGTGGTAGTTTTGTCCATCCATTCTATCAGTTGGCAGCCAAGTTGCACCAAGTTAAACACCTGAGAAACATTAAAAAGAAGTTGGACGAGTTGAGAAAGATGTTTAATGTTGTTAATTTAAGTTTGATGCCTGGTCAAAGAAGGTTGATGCCTGAAAAAAATGAATTTTCAATAATATTGTGCCGGAATTCTTCACTTTTTTTTGGCATGATTTAATTTTTCTGCACTAATTATCAGAAAAAGAAAATATCAAACATTAGCGGCTAGTATCTGGAATGAGCTGATTCAGGAAGCAAATGTATGAAAATGTATTTTGTTCAGTGGTGGAAGAAGTATTCAGATCATTTACCCCAAAGTTCACCCCAAAATTAAAAATACATGTATTTCCTCTGGCCTGCTGTTTATTCATCGCTGCCATAGAGACGTCTGCCTCCTCTACAACATAACTCAGCCTGTGCTGCTCGAAACACCAAAAAATACATTTTGATAAATGTCTCTTTCAAAAGATCATGACCCAGATACTCAGAATGATCCACAGACTTTACTGTGAGCAGTTTCATGTCAGAACTTTTCATGTAAGAAAAAGATTTTCAAGTACAGTACTTGAGTAAATGTACTTTCAGAGGTGGAAAAAGTCCACGTATTCTTTACTCAAGTAGAAGCACAGATACTCTAATAAAAGTAGAAATACTGATTCAACTTCTTTACTGCAGTAAAAGTGAAAAAGTCTCTGAAATGGACTCAGAGTATAAAAGTAAAGTGTTGACATCAGATGGACACTCGAGACTCAATGGACAGTCGAGTCTTCCTCTCTGTCTGGTACATCTTTATGTCGTTTTCATCTTCTTACATCTTTTACGTTGTTTCTGTCTTCTTACATCTTGTTGCATCATTTTCGCCTTATTACATCTTTTATGTTATTTTTGTCTTGTTACATCTTGTTGTGTAGCTTTCGCCTTGTTACTACTTTTACGTAATCTTACACGTCTTTCTTGCCTCGTTATATATGTTGTTTTTATCATCTTTTAGACCATTTTCACCTTTTACATAGTTTCTGGCTGTTATGTTTGGTTGTATGTTTGTTGTGTTCATCCTGTTTTGTTGTGTCTTTTCCATCTCGAGATGTCTTTTTCGCTGTTTTCATCTTACGTCTTTTTCAGTTTGTTATCTCTTTTACATTAGTTTTGTCTTGTTACGTTGTTTTTCTTGTTTTCGTTGCGTCTCTCGTGTGTGATATGCACCGATAGATACACCAAGGACTCGTCTTTTCTACACGTTGTCCGTCCATTTAAGCTGAAATCACTCATGATATTGCAAACGTGGCGCACAGTGACACTAAATAAAAATAAAAGAAAAGTACAGATACCTGAAAACTCTACTCTAGTACAGTTATGACATATTTTTACTTAGTTACTTCCCTCCTCTGTGTACTTTCCACCAGTGGTACCAGGCCTCCAGTAGCTGCACACTGACTGGGGTAAACCGGGGTTCTGCAGTTTGCACCCCGGAGGCTCTGTGGCACGTCTAAGCAGACAGTGACAGATTGGTGAGATTACAGAGCAGCATATCTGACACTGCTCTCTGATCCGCCGGCCTGAAAGCGCTCAGACCTTCTCTAACGAGCCTCCGCCAGCGTCCCGGATCACATTTCAAAGACGGACAATGTCTACTGGGGGAAAAAAAAAAGAACCATTTAGCTCGCTGCCACTGTAATGCAAAAAGCAGGTAGCTGCCTCTTTCCTTCCTGACAGCTCTGCCACGGATTCCTTCCTCAGTGCATCGAATCTCAGTGTTTTCTTTAGAGCAGCGGGGTTTTCTGTTTCGGACGCACAGGCCATGAAATATGGTGCGTATCTGTGTTTGGCTGCGAGCCAGGCGGAGGGTCGGCATGTCGGCCCAACGGGACGATGATGAATCGCTCAGATTTCACCGTGGCCCACAGTTGGCGAGCTGGAAACAGAACTGCACTCTTTTGGGGGACAGTAAACGTGGACGTGTTGTTTTTGAATCTTCATATTTGTGGAACATCGATGATAAAAGTGTTGGACTGGAGAACTGACCATTTTCAGGGGGTTCTGAGTTTTACTTATTTTAAAAGTAAATTTAAAACATCAAACTTTAGGCTTTTAAATCTTGTAACAGACCAGCCGAGTTTCTCAGAGTTCTCTTAAAGCTAATCATGCTAATTCTTGTTTAGCTTTGGTTTAGAAGGACTACAGAGTCAACGTGTTGTGGTTTAGACGCATCTGACAGGAATGTTATTGAAGGAATTTGTCTAAAAACATAAAGTTGACCAGCGCTTGAACAGTATTCCTGCCATTTTTAAACCAGGAAGTGAGACGGGGTCCTCGGGGTGTAGCTGACTCTTTTCATGCCTGATTAAATCAGGTTTTTGTAAAAATCTGAAAGAGTTGGCGGAAATCTGGGATACATTTAAATTATTTAAATTTAAAAAAAAAAACAGTTTTAAAACAAAGATGATTATAATAGCATATTTCTACACCTATGTTATCAGTAGGTATTGTTAGTTTTAGATTTTGAGGACTTTTAACTCATTTTTAATAGTTTAAAGTTGTGAATTCTTGTTTATGACGAGGGTGTTTTCTGGCACAGAGTGAGTTTAGAAATGAATCAAATTAAAACAGACCAAAACATTTCATAAATTACATATATTTCAAGTATATATAAATCTTTAAAGAATGAGCTTGCACCAAAAACTATCTATTCCCATTTTCCTCAGCTTATATATATATGAACACATTATTAAAAATGATGAAGCTGTTGTAAAATGTTGATTTTGTTTGAGTGGTTCCAGTTATTTCCATTTTTTAATACAGTTAATAAAGTTTCCGCCCCTCCCACCTCACAGGAACTGTCCCGCCTTGTTCCTGCTGGCTGGAGCGTGCTGACTTGGGGCGCTCTGAAGGATCTCTCTGGTGATATGAAGAAGAAAGTTTGGTCACTTCATTCCTCCACTCAACCAAAACCACAACTGAATCCAACTGCCAAACCCCCAATAAACAGCCCCCCAGTACTGGAAACATGGCAGTGATGGTGCAGAGAAGGGATGCAAACTTGCTGCCAGCTCTCTCCCTGACTTTATTATTATTAACAGCGGTGGTGGTAATATTGGTGGTGGTAAAAATATCAGGTGCCACACCACAGTCCTGAGGCCCTTTGTGCCAAAACCACATAGTCAGAAAATGTCCCACTGGATCGACGGCATTTGTACAACAAGAGAGTCCGTCTGCTCCAAAAATACACACTGTCCCTGAACTCTGTCCATGGAACTGAATCAGGGTCAGGGGGTTTAATAAGGTCGCTTAATAAGTTTATTTATTTCTTACCAAAATGACATTTCAAGCAATTTTACCCTCACAGACATGTAAAGAAATCCAAAGCTTCACCTGTGCCCTTTATTTTTTGGTTATGAATGTGTGTTTCTCTCCTCCCTATCGCACCACCACACCTACCACACTAACACCAGGTACTGCAGTGAAATGACTCTCAGATTGTTGCAGCCCAAAATGTCTGATTTCACTGTAACTTTCTAAAAAATTGTGGTGCACATTGCAATGTTTCTAGACATTTCATTTTTACAATCAAATTGTGGGAGCAATTGACTTTTTTTGTGTAAGTAATTAAAAAATCAAAGGCAATTTGTTCCAGCAGAAAAGCTGCTTTCTTTTCTAAGTGTTCTAAGTAGCCTTACAAAAAAGGCAGCTAACATCAGTTCTTATCAGTACCCAAGATAAAATACTAATTATAAAAAAATACAATAACACAATAAATAATAAAACACTGAATCTGTTCATTGAAACACTGGAACTCAACAGTGTTCAATCTCCAGAAAAGTTGCGATGATTGGACAATATTGTGCAGAATTCACCGGGATTGGTTGAATTTGCAGTAACTGTTATCGCAGTATTGTCTTATAAGATTCTCGTTAAATGCACTGATAATAAGAAATTAAGAAAACATTTTTGTCAAACATGGACTTCATCAGTTATAATTCAGCGCTCTCAGTCACTTTTCATGTGTTTTTCCAAACAGCGTGCATCATATTTTGAAGTGAACTTGTTTTCAGCAGCAGCAGCAGCATCAGTGTGTTCACATTACAGAGTGTATATACTGTCGGCCCAGCGGGATGTGACGCGTTAATCCTTCCTTTGGGGAAACGGAGGAGGAGGAGGAGAGCTGCTGCTGACAGCTTCACAAACAACCCCTGCTGCTGTCGTCTGCTGGATGGACTCGGCCTGCAGCTGCACTTTGAACACTCACATGAGTTTATTTGATGTCTAATGTCTCTGAGACTCTGAATTA
>JAJHUR010113063.1:0-35051 GCA_027495735.1 Lutjanus campechanus | reverse complement strand
TGCTGGCAGGCCTGACACATGCTGCCACGGGACTGGTGGTAGTGGGCCTCACACAGGGGGTTACCCTCGTGTTCGAAGAAGCTGCCGTTGACGAAGGGGCTGTAGCATTCCTGAAGACGAAAGGAAAAGAGTGAGCAGAGAGCCCTGAGTCACGGAGCTGTAATTAGAAAGATGTCATGTGAAATAACAACTTTCTCATGACATAATTCCAACTTATTTTTAGCTTTTTTGATTTTTTTAAAGCCTCTTCCACATGGCAGTTTTGCAGAGAGCAGAGCCTTTCTGTCAGGAACGCCCTGCTGACTCTCACAGTCTACACACATGTACACATCACAACCACAGTCTGATCTGCTGGTCTAACACATCAATTTGTTGGTCTCAGATATGTCCTATGACCCATTTGCAGGGCCGTAGCAAGTACTTTAGAAATCCTGAGGTCATAAATCCAAATGTCCACATCAGAACCCCACCCAGCTAATAAAAATTCTGACAGGCCACCGACCAAAATGTTCAGTTTTAAAAGAAATTTAAAAAGTAACATTTAATCTATTAATTTACAGAACTGTTGAAATATTTTTGTGAATTATATTTCCCATGTAAAACAAATTTTTAGATAATCTTTGTTATTGATGACACTGGTAGCCACAGTCAGCATCCTGCTACACTCTGTAGGTGCAAGCAAGCATCCTAGAATTCAGCCAAAACAGTGACGCAACATACACGAGACTGAACGTGATTTGGCCGATATCACGGTGATAGATGAGGTAAGTAAAGTTAGGCTTGTGTAGTGGTGGGTGCCGGTTGTTTGTTGATGATAGCGCATCACAAACTGGACATCGTTGGTGCTGCTGAGGAGCTGAAGAGAGGCAAGGCCAAGTCCTTTATATAGAAATCAGTCAACAGGCTGTTACAGGCAACTGAAAAAGTTGGGGAAGGTCCCATTTTTAAAATTGCATTAAAATATGTTCACACAGAGGCAATCAAAAGAGATTAATACATGTCAATTTTTTCACATAGAGCCTTACAAGGTCTGCTGTCAGGAATGTAATTGTTTAATAAATTCCTTTAATTGTACTTGTAATATCATTAATACATTTTTCTCAAAAAAGAGTCAAACTTGGTCTAAGAAAATTTTATGTGCAATATCTGTGTAATCGAATATAAACTCCTCTTGATGTCACTATAAACCTCACAGATTTCCATAAACATTACAGAGGACTTGACCTCATTGTCCTTAGTGGTATCTAAAGTATATGTCCCTGGCGGTCTGCTCTGTGTTTTGTTTTTTTCTCATGTACACATACAAGGATGCAGGTGATGCAATACACTGCTCTTCCACTGGTTTCACACTATTCCATTGATTAACACTATAATGTGCAAACAAAGGCAATGAAGAAGACTGCTAGCAAGTAAACATAAATATAGACAACATAGGTTTCAAAATGTAAAACAAAATCAGATTTTTGCAAATATGTAATGGGAAAGGAAATGTATTCACTATGTAGGCCTTAAAGGTGCAAGGTGTAAGAATTTTAGTGTAAAAAATCCCAGAAATAACTGAAGTTATTAACAGAATGTGAAGAAATAACACGTTTTTGTTAAGCCGAAGACGTCCATGTATTGTTGCAGAGAAATCTACTGAAGTTAGCATGCTAACCAGCTAGATTTGGCCCGTCCTGCCTCATAATACCACTTTGTACCACAAAAGACGATAGATAGTACAGTTCAGGCCTCTCTCTTAGCTTTTTTAGTCAAATAAACAAACTAAATAAACTCATCATCGTCCCAACTTGGCAGCCCAAAGCTCCTTGGCTAGCGGCGTCAACAGCTAGTTCAACGGCTAACAGAGCTAACTAGCAAATAGCAGCTACATTTTGCAGCTGTTAGTGGTTACTATGATGATATACTGCTCCCTATTTGTTTACAGTATGAACTCAACAGTTACCACATTCTTACATATTTCATCTTTAAAGGAAACACTCTGAATGTAAACATAACTTGTTTGCTTACAAGAAAAAAGGGAAAAAAAAGTTCTCCAACTAACCTATGTCAGAAAAAACTGACTAAGATCAGCAACCATGACAAACGAGGGATCAAAATCTTGGTCCTCAGACCCACAGAGAAACACTCACCCGACATACGAAGCACTGAGGGTGCCAGAGCGAGTTGAGAGCTGAGATGTAGTTTTCCAGAATGGGCTGGCTGCAGCCTTGACAGCGAGAAGCGAACAGAGTCAAGAAACACTGCTGGCAGTACTGCTGGCCCTCACGGTCATGGAAACCTGCAGAAAACACGGTCACAGCTTTACACAGCTCAAGCTCCTTTGATGAATGTTAAATTAACTGGATGATGCTGGAAAAAAAACCCTTTTCCATGTGATTCTGTTCTGTGGAACATAAAACTACAATCTGCTTGTAATTGTTTAAGGTTTTACTGATCTGAATTTTTAAAAGGCTGAATCTCAGACCTTGTTCTGCATTAAATTTGGCCATTTTCATGCCAAAGATTAAGTGTTTCCTCTGAATTCTTGGCAGAGTGGAACTGCCTTTAGGACAGAACATTAACTCTGCTTTGAAGACCACATGAATAAATGTTTTAGGGGGATTAGCAGCATTTTAAAGTAAAGTTATGAGCCCCCCTAAGGGATTATATGGTGTGTGGAAATCCATGCAAACAGATTTCTACCTTCTACTGATTTCAAACATCATTTAATGTGATTTATTAACTGAATATGTGTGTTTCGATGGATACTGCAGTGATTTTCAGCAACGACAACAATGACCCTGTTGAAGTTCACTGTTAACAGTTGTGTGTTGAACCCAGACAGGATGTGCCGCCCATTACCTTCCTCTCCAAACGCCCGGCTGCACTTCACACAGCAGAAACACTCTGGGTGCCAGTTCTTATCCAGAGCGGTGACCATTTTCTACAAAACAAGAGGGAAGAAAGTTAATTGGCTTCAGGTGGGTTGGGGTATTAATTCAAGCTTTGTGTCAGAATAAGCTCTAAGTTATATGACACATGCACATCCAAGTCTCTCACATTTAGAATCGGCTTGTTGCACTGTGCACAGTGAGGCGAGAAGAGGGTGAAGTAGTCCGACTCGCAGTACGGCCGTCCATCCTTCTCAAAGAAGTTGCGACTGCCTAACTCCGTCTCGCACTCAGTGCACACAAAGTGCTCCGGGTGCCACACCTTCCCAAGAGCCGTTACCACCTGCACGACAGTCAAACATCGATAAATGAACAACATCCTCCAAATATCTTCTTTGTGAATGACGTTAGATTGGTTTTAATGAAATTGCTACTGTTGATACTGTTGGCAAATAAAATGATTCTTGTACCTGGAAACAAAGTCCTATTGGAATTATGAAGTTAACATTGCCTTTATAGTTTCATTCAATTCAGTCTCATTATTAAATGTATTTTGGAGAAAAAATTGATTTGATCTCTCTGTAATAAAACTACAAAACCAACATAGAACCAATAACCATTAATTCGAGCATTTTTTAAATCCCAGACACGAGGAATGAAACTCGTTCTGACAAAAAGTCAAATGTGAGATATTGCAGTTCAGTGATGTGTTATAGCTAAAATCAGTTTCTGTCCCTGTTGTGTTAGCCTGATGAGCTAAGATAACATTAATTTGGCTGGTAAGAGCATCACATCAAACCATGTTTAAAAAAAACTGTAGATTAAGATTGAATCGTACAAAAGGTCCATAAATATATCAGAAAACATGCTGTGAAAGATGTGTGTCCACTCTTTAATTCAGTGTACCGAAAATCAACAAAATAATGCTTAATGGAAATTTCTTCTGCTCTGACTTGGTTAGCATCACTGCTTAATTCTGTACTGAGTAGAGATGAAATAGACGTTTTAATAGTTATGTCTTAAATTACATTCATAATGTCCTTAAATTTAACCTGGTGACCCAGGCAGAAACCCTGCATATATAAAACTGAGCTGTCACAAGTTTAATATACTTTTACACTTTTTTAAAGTTTATAAACTTGCTCTGATAACTCACCTGTCCTACTACTGGTTTTTGACATGCTGAACAGTTTCCCTTGGAGGACGTTTGGACTCCTTGCCGGCTCAGATCTGACTGAAGCAGCCCCAGCATGCTGTCCAGCGAGCCGCCGGAAGAGGGCTGCGTTGGAGCAACGGGCTGCTGCTGTGGTGCTGCTGTCACCACTGGATTGACTGGTGCAGCTGGCTGGAGGAAGACAAATAAAAATGATGGTTGGCACATCTGTTTTGGGGATTTTAATTCTCTAAGAGTGTAACATCAACCTGCAGTTGGTGTGAAACTAATTGCCATAAAAGACAGTGACTGTGAGGCTTTAGCCACTACATATTTGAGGCTGAGTGCAGCACAGCGACCAAATATGTAGTGTGTTTGGGAAAAGAAAAGAGGGTGATAGAAAGAAATAGGGCATAGAAAAATCCAAAATATCTGCTCTTTGATATTCTACAAAAACAAGTTGCATATACAGAAATGCGTCGCATATAAGAAAACAAATGCAAAAGCAAAACGCTGCATATCCAGTCATACACTGGAGGTGCTCCAGGCCTCTAGGAGCAGTGCTGAGCTTCCACCCGAGAGACCGACAGTGGACGTCGTATGGTATGGAGTAGATGAGGGAGTGAGTGAGAAGAAGAAAGTTATGGTTGGAGGAAAGTAGGAGTTGGGAGAGGCCACATAAAAAGGTATGTATTCTGTTATCTTTTTCTTTCTTTCTTTCTTTCTTTTTTGCTCTTTCATAATACTGAAAAAGATTAAGGCCAAATGTAAAAAAAAAAAGAAAGAAAGAAAGACAGACAGAACACATGCAAATACATGCAAATATCTGTTTATACAGATTAGGCACTAGTGGGCTGCTGGCTATCAGCCCATTCATGTCTGTTCTCTGGAACTCGTCTGAAGTATTTCGGGCGGTAAAAGCCTACAGCCATGCTATCAGCTCTGCACAGAAGTGGTGGGCTTAATGTTGCATGCTAACATGCTAACCATGACAATGGCCACATGCCAGTGTTTCCCTGGTTTAATGTTTACCCAGTTCACCGTCTTAGTTTGTTAGCATGCTAACATTTACTAATTAACACAAAAAAACAGAAAATGCAGCTTAAGGAAATGTGATTAGTTTTGCAGTATTTGGTCATAAATAAAAGTATTTTACACAGTAACATCAACCTCTTAGTAACGCAAGAGGAAAAGTCGTGAATGTTCAAAATATATGGTTATATTTGTTTAAACCTTCTGGAACAAAACGGTGGGTCGACCTTCCATGCTTTGAGCCATGCCACGTTCATGGTTAAAAACTGCAGATACTGATCAACATTTTTAGACGTGTACATCACAACTGGGTAATAACAGAGGGAAGAGTATCCAGTGGAAAAATGTTCCTTTAAAAACTCTTGTTCACATAACCCTGTGCTCATGCTTGTTTATCATCCACAGCTGGACTGCACACTGGAACTAAACAAACCCAAAAGGACGGAGCCACTTCCTTTGCTCACATGCTAGTCACTGACTCGCTGAAAAGGAGAATGACTGGATTATATACCACACCAAATAGAGTAGATCTATAACTTCCAACTATCTGAAGCTATTTTTGAAGCTGGAAAATATCTCCACCAAGACTAATTTCCATCCTCAGGCCCTATCTGGTGACTGATTTATACCAGGAGGCATGTGCTGTGGCCAGGCCACACAGTTACAGTGAAGTCATCATGAAGTCAAGCGAACGTCTTCATATGTCCACCATGAATCAGTGTGAGCTGCTGTGTTAAAGCCTGGAACAGCTGTGGATTTACACTAAAGCATTTGAACTGTTGAGCCTCTCTGTGTCGTTGTCATGCTGCTGTGTGGACTCTTACTGTGCTCTGGACTCTGAAGTCTGACAGGGAAGCCATCAGTTTGTCCAGTTCCAGTGTGGCTGATGTTGCTGAAGGCTTTGCAGAGCTAAAACACAAGAGAGGCAAGAAAATTAATTTAATAAATCCACAAAATAAAGGGGCAGTTCACCCCAAAATCACTCGTATTTTTGATTTGGTGGTGAACTTTCCTATAACATGGCGATAATTTAAAAAAGAATATATATGATGTAATTCATATGTATGCTAATGCAACCCATGTATGTTAATTAATCTGCTCTTTTTATATAATTCAGCAATATCTGTGCTGTTTGGTTCTTTATTTGGTTGTCAAACTTACTAAAATATCACGAAAAGAGTACTTCAAAATGCATTGTAAATGTTACATAGCTTCAAGTAGTTTGCAGTGCAGAACATGCTATAAAATTGCAGCGAGTTATGCTGATAACTTAGATTTGACTACATTGATTAGTTTTGGTACCTGGAGGAGGAGGTTGTGGCTTTGTCCTTAATCTTGTCCCTCTCATCTTTCTTAGAAGAAGGGAACTGAGCCAGTATCTCATCTGATGATAAAAACAAGATCATATATAAGAAAACTTTCAGTTAAAACACAGAGGTATAAACACGCAGATACACACACTAACCTGTGATGTTGAACTGGGTGGCGTTCAGCTCCTGTAACAGATGATCCAGTTCACTCAGACCTCCACCCAGCAGCGAGGAGGAGGAGAAGGCTGGAGGAGGATCTGTGGTGCGGGGAGAGCGTGGTTTACACACTGTGCTGTAAAAAATACAAGACGGGCCAAAAAGAACACAGATTAGGAAACATCCTGTTTTTCACTAATGTGGTCGGCTTCATCATGGTCAGTTTGTCATGAATCAGAGGAGCCTCTTGAACTTTGTCCGTTTAGAAATGAGTCATGTAGCAGTAGCATACTGTTGTTTGTCCCTAACAGTGGTTTAGGATCCAAACACACTAATTGAAAAGTGAACAGAATAACAAATGTAGATGACTCTGCAAAGTAACTAGTAGCTAAAGAAAGCAAATAAAGACATTTCCCTCTGAAATGTACAGACTATATGGCCACTCCACTCACTTCACTCATTCTGAATATATCTGAGGTGTTGAAGGTGATTCAGATGTCTGGACCCAGGCAAATAAATGTATTCTATGCAGATGATACTTTATTTTAAATCAAGGAGGGAGTTACCTGTATAATTTGTCTGGGTTGGAGTTCTGGTTGGATTTCATTGCAGCTGAAACCGTCTGAGAGACAAAACAGAAGCACAATCAATCAAGTTTTTTCTGTAAGGATGATAATACAAAGGACAAATAAATCAGAATGTGTGAGAAAATCAATCTGAATCACTGAGATGTATAAAGATGGCCAAGATGACAGCTTGTCAAAATGAAGCCAGAACATCGTGATCGCCCCCTAGTGTCTGGCTGCAGTATAGGTCATAAACTTTGCTCCTTCCATGTTAGCAGATGGGACATCAGCCAAACAAAACAGTCAAATAAATTTTTCCCAAAGATGTTTTCTGACATTTTAAGTGGTTCTTGCTATGCCGATATATGTTAAAAAATGAGTCATGGGCGGGAACTCAATACTGCAGCTCCAACCTTGGTCACTACTGCTCCAACTCTGGCCCCAAATGAGGTCACCAGCACAAGATGTCAGTGCTCGTACTCGGGATATTTTAGCTTCGTTTTTGTACAGTGGAAAGAAATGGAGACAGACCCATCTTTGTTTACAAACAATGGTCTGACTCCATCTAATTCAGACCAGCTAATCGTCTACCTGCTGCGGAGTGTAGGCTGGGGGCGGCGGCCGGGCTGGGGCGGTCTCCTCTGGAGCAGCATCAGCATTTTTTGGGGGGTCAGAGGTAAGCAGGACAGGACACCGAGCTAGAGGAGAGCCGGTGTTCTCCAGATCAGCGAGGAGGGCGTCTGGGGGCAAAAAATGAATTAGAGAGAGAAAAAATAATGTGACACATAATGGCATGAATGTGATGGAAGTTTAGTGTACAAGATAGTTTAGCTTCAGGTTGGTTAATTACCTTATAAAGTGTCTCTATATCTTTATGAAAGTCCCTGATGAGTGTTATCAGTTTGTTTATGAAGCATCAAAGGGAAACAGGAAGTTATGAAAAAGATTTAAGAACCATGCAGTGCAGTCGAAAATACTTTGGACCAGTGACAGAACATAAAGTTGACACAAGGTTAAAGACGTAAATGACGTACTGGCAGACAGAATGAAACACATGCAAACACATGCACAGACAGTTACGTACCAAACACAACAATACGAGGACTGAGAGGGTAGTTAGGTGGCTCAGGCACTCCTAAGGAGAGACAGAGAGCCTGTGTGACCAAAACAGCAGCAGCAGCAAAATCGGCCCGCACGTCACACGCAACATGTAGGACAATGAGCGTCCTCAGACACCAGAGGACAGGACAGTCACAACCCAAAGATAATCCATCGACACAGTGAAGTTATTAGAGCACACAAACATTTCTGCATTCATATCCAAGAAGACATGCCGGCATGGAAAGGAAGCAGAGGAAGAGTGTTTGGCAACTGATATGTAAGTTCACTCCACCCCCCCTTCAAGTCACTCTGCTGAAGTGGAAGCTGTCCAGAAACTAAACTTGCTCAAGGGTTGAGCTTTGCTGCTGCATGACATCATTTAGTGCTGACAAGTCTGTGTACGTGCGACTGAAGGCCAAAGCTGGCGTTTGTAAAAAAGTGGGCTGAACATGAGTAATTGCAGACTCAAAGTTGTAGAGGAGAGGCTGCTGTCTAATGGCTTCACCTTTCACACTACTCATACCATAGTGAGCATTAATTTAGTGGTTCGCAACCTTTTTTTTCCCCTTGATGTATCCTCACAGCCCGATCAGATGAGCTGAAGTATAACCCTTCATCGACAACACTGTTTATGTGCCAAATGTTGTATCTGATTTGAAAGTGGATACTTTTTAACACTATTAAAGAGCCAGCAAGATCATTTAGTATTGCACTTCCTAAACGTTGTGAGACTTGGAAAAGACTTATTTAATCATTAAAGTCAATGTAGCAGAGATGAAAATATCTTAGCTTTTGCTCTCTAGAAACACTGGATCCACAATTCCCTTACTACAACATTAAAGCATCTGTCCATCCTCCCATCTGGGCAAATAAATTACACAAGAACCCCCCCCCCCCAAACACAGAACAACAACTCTGACCTACTTGTTGTCTGTTATATATGCTGAAACATGGCAGACAAAAGTAAATATTTGGTTGATAACTTTATCAATGTTTTACTCACATGTAATTTGTAATATGTTACTAGGTTAGATTACTTAGAAAAATAATTTATTAGCATTAACCCTTATAACAAGTCAGGTTAAGCCATATTTTAGTGGTTTTAGGTAATGTGCTGGTGCCTTAACAAGTCTGGAATAAAATCAGTTAAAGCTAAAATCAGTTAAAGTTTCAGCCAACCCATCTCCCAGATGCAACAAGTACAAGTGCAATAACAACAACCCTACACTAATCTTTGTAGCATCTATGTTGTTTCCACATTATGACTTACAGGGACCGTTCTCCCTAAAATCACGAATACATATTTTTCCTCTGGTCTATAAGTGCTGTTTATCCATCTAGATTGTTTTGGTGTGAGTTGCAGAGTTTTGGAGATATCGACTGAAGAGGTCTAGAAGGATAAATAGCACTCGCAACAGGTGAGAAGGAAAAAATATGTATTTTTGATTTTGGGGTGAACCTCATGAGCACAACTAAATGAGAAGAACAACATCCTAACTCCGGAAATGGAACAATCCAAGGAGCATGAAAATGCAGCATTAATGCAGGCTGTCTGTGATAAAATTGTAGTCTCAAAGACAAAGCTGAGGTAACAGTGACATCAGTATGACATCATTGGGTTTATTTTCTCCGACCTAATGCTGCCTTCATGTCATATGATGGACGGTAGAGATGGAAGACAGTTGTATGATTACAGAGCTGGTTGTGTGAGCCTTAAAATACGGTTCGTTGACACTCTGACATCATAAACATTACATTTTGGTTCAATTACAGAAAATACAGAAATATGCTCTTTGGCTGATGTGAGGTGTCCATGTTTGTTTGGTTTTGAGGCACTACTGTATCTGTAAGTGCCAAGTTGGAGGGACTGATGCGTTCGAAAAGACCAAAATAAGCAAGAATGATGTTTACAAGTAGGAAGCCTGTAATTACAATAACTATGATGTGATCTGAACATTGCATAAGAAAGCTCCCTCCAAAGTAACCAGAGAAATTATACAAGGACTGAATCGTACTTCTCAACAAGACAGTCAGATCTCAGAATTGCTGATGTTTAGGTTGGGTCTTTTCTTATTCCCAGTAGACTTGGTCAAGTTTGCGCTACACTATCACTCAGAGTGGCTGATGATGGATGGTTCAAACACATATCCATCATTTTTTAGTCATCTGTTCAACAAATACTCAAACATTCCCAGCTGCACTCAGGTTGTTGGGAGGTGTGTCCCCCAACAGACAGGACAATAGAGACAGGATCTGGAGTGGTGAGGTCTGGAGCACACGGTTATAGTTAGACTATTTTAATAAGGTGCTGTCCCTTGTTAAAAAGCTTTAATTATAACCATGTGCTCCAGACCTCATCACTCCAGATAAACTTGGTTTGTAAGTTTTGGTAACACGGAGCAGCACAGACAAAGTCTCACCACAAGGTACTGGAATTGGAGATGTTCCAAGTTCTATTTTTATGAGCACTTTAAGGAATTCTTTTTGGCTTACAAGCTGGGCTAAGAAGTCCATTCTTGACCATGGAAACTGAAGTTGTGAACATGTAGGACAGTTATGATATGGACCTTGTGGTGGGTTTTCTGATCTGCTGTTTCCAAGGTCCCTTAGAGGAAGTAAGGGGTCCAAAAGGGTTCTTTCTGAAGGGCTGAAAGTTTCATTCCCGAACCTTTGGCTGTGAGGAACCCTTTATTGAAGAGAGGGTATTTTTTCTAAGTCTAAGGGTTCCCTTAAAAACCCTTTTCATCCAAAGCACTCTTTTTGGAAGAAAGATTGTTGAAAGCAGAGGTGTCCTCATGTATTCAAATGTTTACCCATGATTCAAATGGTATTTTATGTTGATGTACCTGGAATCCCTTCAATCAATTGATTTTACTTGTGCTCTGTTATAGTTGTTATTTTAACCATCATTTCATGACATACAATAATGTGCAGAGCAGAGTGTGGCTCTCTGCTCCGGTTCGTGATGTAGCTTGAAGCGACAGCCCTTATTTCCCACCACGCCTACTCTGCTGGACTGAGTAGTTTAAGTTTAATGTTTTATGTTCCAAAATGCTACAAAATGTTTCTTTTTGTTATGTTTGTTTATAACTGCTCATATCTGTTCAGAATATGTTGGTTTACTATCTCTGCCAGGTGTTAGCCTGGAGGGGATCATGCAATTGCTCACGTGTGGGACCAATGAACCTGGAACTTGGCCGCCGCTAATCTTTCATACTACAAGACAAGTCAGCCTCGTTTATTTTGTGCATATTCATGACTGAATGCTGAAGGACCTCTGATTCACAATTTCTGAAAAACCTTGAAAAAACTTTTCTTTTTTTTTTTATGCCTGTGCGCTGGCAGCAGCTGTGGCATGAGGCATTATGGTTTTGGGTCATCCCATTCTTGTGAACACGATATCTCAAGAACACCTTGAGGGAATTTCTTCAAACTTAGCACAAATGACCACTCGGACGCAAGGGTCAACTGATAACTAACAACTGATAAACCTGTGTAGATTCTCACATTCTAGTAACTTTTGTAGACTGATATAAAGGATGTTTGATTGATTAAACTTTTTTTTTGACATGATAGACCTAATCAAATTTACCCTGCCTTAGTTCATCCCGGCGGCCACTTCTGCCCCAGATGATTCACATGTCTGGTACGACCATGTGGTGAGAATCTTGTGAATATACTACTTGCCCTCCTCCTCCCTGCTGTGTGTCTCTTGCACACACATACACACTCTTACAGACTAAACTGCTCATATAAGGAGCTGAACTTCTCTCAATGGGAATTATGACCATATTTAGAGCTGCCTGTCGACTTGTTTGTCTTGGCCAAAGGCCTCTCTAACAAGTGGTCTCTCTCACCGAAAAGCCTCGCCAGATCCGATACATAAACTTACAACATTGCTGGACAACAGCATAAACCGAGTGTCCCGAACATGGCCACTGCACTGCCTGACTAAAACGCTCACCCAGTCACCCAGTAACTGCGTGCAATCCAATCCAGATGTGCCCAGATGTGCTTGGCTACATCTAGCCATTCCTTCCAGTATTGCTTGAAAAGCACAAATCCCCCAATGCTGAAGTGGACTTCAACAACAACTGGCAGCTGAGGCAAAAAGAAGGCCTTTCTATTTTCATTGAGCTCTGTGGCTTTTTGAAACAGCAGTGTGGCCCTGGGCTATTTCAGGGCCTTTCCAACTCAGTTATTCCCAAACACAAAGAGTCAGCTTCTCATAATGTTGTTCTGAGAAAGAAAAGAAGTCTCCCTTTGACATCTTCATCAACAGAAAAAAAGACAGAACCAGCCATGCTGCCTCTTCAAAATGGAAAACACTCTGTTGCACATTATGTGGCTTCTCTCCATCCCCGAGTTGTTAATATTAATGGATGAGGAAAGCCCGCTGTGGATCCGCTTAATCTAATATACAAAGAATTTATTGAATTTGCAGGGCATGCATGAAAACACTTTACGGCGGTCAGGCAGACACAGAATAACATAGTATCAGTTCTTATCAGGGCTGCAACCAACAGTTATCTTTTTTTATTGATACATTTTTAAAATTAAGTTCTTTGGTCCATAAAATGTGAGAAAATGGTGAAAAATGCTGATCGCTTTTTCCAAAAGCCCTTGTTTTGTCTGAAAAATCTGTCTGAAACTGAAAAATATTCAGTTTATTGTCATATAGGACTAAAGAAACCAGAAAACAGTCGCATTTGAGAAGCTGAAATCAGTGAATTTGGACATTAAAAAAAGTCTCAAAATAATTAATCAATTGTTAAAATAGTTTGCAATTAATTTAATAGTTGACAACTAATAATAAATTAATCCTTGTGGCTCTGTTTTTTTATGTTACCTGTTTTGAGTGCGTGTGCATTTATAGCTAGTTTGCTTAGAAATTTCAACACAATTGTGCAAGAAATTAAAATCTCAAAGAATAGAAGCACATCGTGAAGAGTATAATATAGATTATGAGCTGCATTATGAGAAGAAAACCTTATACAATGGGAAGTTTTTGCTCCTTTAATGCCTAATAGTGTTGTAACTCAATGAGAGCCCATAAATCCCCTTTATATTACAGCCTCATACATATGCCTGTGGACAAAGACAGCATATTCTGCTCCTCTATGATTACCAGAGTGAACAGAGACCTTATTTCCTCTGTTTAGGCACACCACCCCTTCCCCAAAGATCCCCTCCAGATATCTCACCATGTAGTTACAACCCTGGAAACGAAGAACAGCTTTTATACTCACCCAAATCGTCCATGATATGAATTCAGCCGAGTGATTCCTTCTTTATGTGACACAGTCCGGACGCGGACAGCATTAATAAGTAGTGATGGACGAATATCGGAGCCCGCAGGATAAGACTATTGTCTGCGTCGGTCCTGAATAACTTCTTGGACACCGTTATCCGCCAAGAGAGGAGGAGGAGGAGGAGGAAGAGGAGGGAGAGGAGGGAGAGGAGGAGGAGGGCGTCCCGTTTCTTTTTCCTACACGGCGCTCTCTCAGTCTCTTCCTGTGTAATGCCTACCAGAGGACCTCAGACTGGAGAAGAAGGCGTAGTTAAATAAATGTGGTTACAAACCCGCATTCCCCGGACACGAGACGTCATCCTGGACATTCCTGTCCATATTTGGAGGAGAAACATTAAGCAGCACAAAACGCTGCTGCGACCAATCGGTGACAGAAAATATTGGAAATGCATTTACTACAGTGTCCTTTACTGTAAATACAACATAATGATAAACACTCCTTATTTCTGTGAGTGCGGTCATTTCATGGATTTTTTCATGAATACATTTATCTGATATATTTTATATTTATTTTTATTTTATACACATTTTAAATAATCATTTTACATTATTTAAATACATATATTTAGCTTATTCTATTCTGAATTTAATCATCTATATTTCACGTTTGTAGCATGAGGGAACTACAACTCTCATCTCATTGAGCAACCCTGTGTTGTATGATGCTAATAAATTACCCTGTGTTTTTCCCCCATATGTATCTCATGCCACTATCGTGGATTTTTCTCCTAAGTCTGAGGAATATCTGATAACTTTGATTAGGCTTGAAAAAAATGGCAAATTTGTATTTTTTTTAATTTTATTATTATTATTAAACTGTTCTATTGTAAATGTCTACAGAAAAATATTCAAAAAAAAATAGTAGATTTGGTCATTTTAACTCAATGATTGATGCGGAGAAACTATTTGCTGAACTTTCCCCACTCCATGGCAGAATTAAGGTACAGTCCTAAGATTTACAGGGCTTTGTTGTCATAATATGGCAAAATGGAGGATAATATTCATATGTGCAATGGTGTAAATTTGAGTTTGCTTATTGATTTTGTAAATATTGTTCCTATATATTTTTTTTTCCTCTTTTTCTATTTTTTTCACCTATTTACATTGATTGGTTATTTGTTGCTATTCTTTTCTTATTGATACTTATTCTAGTTTGCTATGCAGTTGCTGCTGTAACACTGCAAATGTCCCCACTGTGGGACTAAAAGAATATCTTATAAATATGCTTTCATTTGGTAGTGTAATAATCAGTATGAATCATTCTTATCTAGAGAGGAAGCGAGTCCCATACATGTATTATGGAACTAGACAGCAGACGTAAAGATGGAGCCGTTTCAGTTCAATGAGAATTCCTCACCCAGTGCTAAAAAAAAGTTTTCTAGCTTCTGGGCTTACTTCCACCATATGCAGTCCACTGAATATATACTTTAGGCTTGGTTCCTTAGCTTACTCCTGCTGACCCTGCCTGCAAGTTGTTGCTCGGACCGTAGACTTTACATTGTGATGACATTACAAAATATTGCTTAAAAATCGATTTTCTTCGCTTGAAGAAAGTTTTACAGATAGAAAAACTCAATGGATCAAAAATTCATAATAGAAAAGAGTCATAACTGACCTTGTTTGCAGTTGGAGTGGTCCTGTCAACAGTTTTACAGACACCTCTATTGTAATGGTGCAGTATAGTTCATAAACCCAGACAGAGCCACCAGATTACATAGTGACACAGGAGTTGGTGTTGAATACTTTGATAAATGGGTCTTTCATTCTCTAAAGGACAGGGTTGTCACACACTGTACAGATTGTGAAGCCCTGATGCTAATATATATGATTTGACTTGTCTTGATATTAGTGATGGTAGGAATCTTATAACGGTAAAATAAAATCAGCACTTCAGGTGCTAAAATTCCCGGCTAAAGAAATACCCCATAAGCTTTTTTTCACTGAAGACCTTATGTCATTACACAGTAGCAAATGCACAGGTGTAAATACTGAAATGAATTTCGTTTGGCTGCTTCAGTTTCAGGGTTTCACTGTGCATGCTGGTTCACTGTCAAACGTTATCAGGACACTTGAATAGAACTGAGCTCAACTAAAAGTTAATAGCAACAACTGTAGTTTTCCTGCTTCAACGAGTCAAAATGTCTGCTGTCAAAAAGGCCTGTAAGAGCTCCAGCCTCGCCCAACTTCTTTAACAAAGACCCTTTAAAATACGTTATCTTCATTAAATGTTGACAAAAATCATGTCTGAAATAAAAGTCAGCCAGCAGTGTAAAAAACAAAACAGGAAAACCTTTTAATTAAGCAAGCTCACAGTTACAGGCTATGTTTGTGTGATTAGGGAAAGGTGCCACATTGATGTTGGTGACATGTGCATTTTTAAATCTTAAGTTTTAACAGCAGAAACGTATTCTCCTCCTGTGTGTACTGTATGCAACAGACAAAATGTCCTTTGACCAAAATAAATCCCTCTGTTGTCAAAGAGGTACCTGCCTTTGGTCTCAGTGCATGAAACATAGAACAAAGAATTGACAAGTGAAACATACTTAAACAAAATGACAAGGAAAATCTAAACATAATAATCATTATAAAGACTTTCTTTCCTGGCATGAAATCAAATCAGAAATGTACAACAAAACTGGGAGAATCACACCAAGGAAACTTATCAGCTGAAAGTTTATCTGTTTCTGTGAAAATAAAGCCTTTGTTTTGATCTTGTTCATGCAGTTTGCCGATTCACCGGACTCCTTATCTATGCATGTTACTTCTAGAGCACTGTGACACACAACTACGTCTTCACCTCTTCCAAAATATTAATGATAATAATTATAATAACGCTCACACACGCACACACGCATATGTTCCAAACCAACGTCTTCATTCAAAAAGTTTGAGCCAGTTGGTGCTTAAGAGCGAAGTCGAGGAGCAGAACTGCATGTGATGTGGAAATCATAAAGAGGTAAAAAATGTGAAGCAAATTGGAGGGGGGGATGCTGGGATGATAGCATGAAGGTAACATGGATAGGCTTGGTTACCCATAACGTCCTGATCCATCAACTGAAATTATATTACATATCCTCCACCCTGCTACTTCTCCACCGCAGTTAATCCACACACACACCCACTTCCATCCTTCCTCTCCATTGCTCGTTTCCTCTGCCTGTCATCACTGCACTGCCTGTTCGTTGGCAGTGCTACCAGAGTCCTGAGGCTTCATCACATCCGGGAGCTCTGGGGGGCTGGAGAAGGCCTCGATGTGCAGCTGTTCGAACATCTCGTCTGGAGGAGGGGGCAGAGGAGGAGACAAGGAAACATTAGCTTCATCGTGACAGCAGCAGAGTTGCATGTGGCTACATCAGTCATGTCACAAAGTTGCTGCAGTGGACATGGATTGCAGCAAGTCAGTCTGGGTGGATATCCCAAAGTAAGAAAGTAAGAATTACTCTGGTTAATGCACTTTTAAACGGGGAAAATCCCCACATTAGATACAATTATTGTGAATAATCTTTCTTTCTTTCGTTCTTTCTTTCTATGCCTTTTATTTGATAGGACAGCTGAAGTGAGAACAGGAAAAGCGGTGCCCCAATTATATTTAGCACCACAGATAGATAATTAACAGTGCAACAGAATGGATTAGTTACAGTCATTGATAATCATAGTTTTCTACTGGCATACATACTGCCCCAGCATCAAATTACAGATCTTGTGAGCCCAAAATGAGATCAATGCAGATTAACTGGCATAAAGTACAAAAGGTTGCCAAATAATTAATGAAGTTTAACAATTTAACTTAAGAAGTAATTCCAAAACAAGACATAACCCCTTTCACACAAGCACTGCAACTTCACAACTGTCCAGAGACTACCCAGATGAGTTGTATGTGTGAACGGAAATGTCCGTACCTAACCCTGCCAGCTCCCTAGTCGCAAGTCTGGGTGAGCCTCATGTGTGAATGGATGAAAGCAACCCCTCCGGGTACTTTGCTCCTGCGTCATGCCCCCACCCCTTTTGGAGTGAAAATAACCCATCTAATTTTACTGCCGGTCAATCAAATTATGAGGTCTTTGCTAGTTTAAATGCAAAAAATAAGAAAACCATATTGCTCTTTAGCTATTAAGAGATCTAATCCTGTGGCCAGTCAGGTGAGCAATTATACGTCTTTCCTGATCAATGATTGGTGTCTTCACACAGGAAAAATTTAAGAAATAAGGGTCCTTTCAGTGTGTCTCCCTCAAAGTGGACACATTTGACATACAACTACCTTAATGAATCTTCAGGTAATGTATTCCAGACATTGGTTTCTTTTTTGATATCGTTAAGTCATTTTATTTAGTTGTTCAGGTGTTGTTGAACTAGACTCCATTCTAAAAGCAGGTGTTTTATGGTAGGGATATTTTTTCACAGTAAATCTTTTAGTTCCACCATCACTAAGACTCTTGTCTGATTAACTTTGATCTACAGACACAATCGGAACGTCATTTACTCATAACCTTTGATGAAGTATTTGACAGAAATGCACATACTGATTGGCCACTTTCATACTGGTTGTTTTCACCCAAAGAGGGGTGTGATTGTGGGACGTGACATATGGCTGCTCTCATCCATAAGAGCAGGTAAGCAACCGGTGTGCACAAGTGGGCATGTTGATGACGATGACTATGTGCAGCTGCTTCATCTCTTTTCTGCTCGCCTTTATATTGCTTATATTTTGTTCATACTATGTGCCAATCAATCAGCCTACATGAGTCTAATATTTTTAGCCCTATTTTTAATAACTTACATTGTCATCTGATGTGAAAAAGTCACATTATAGTCAGAAAACTAAAAGTGTGCGTCCTGCAAATCCCAGCACACCACAAAGCATCTATCCCACCAGCAGCAGACTGCTGATCTCAATTTCTACCATCCTTCTCTGCTACCATCACGGTATTTTAATTTTGAGACCTGGTTTGTATTGATATCAATATTGATATTAATATGTATCGATATTAACAGTCATCATTATGGGTGAGTCTGCCTCCAGCTCCTGTACACTCTGCAGGATCCACCCTTCATAAAAAAACAGAGTATTTCCAGAACATGTCTGACACGGACAATCTCTGAATGTAACAATGTCCTGACCTGATTCTCAGGACATAGTTCGGAGTGCATATCTGAAAACAGCTTTATAGAATAATTCCCCGCGCAGAACAAAGTATGGAAGAAACAGATAGACAGAAAAGACCTGTTACTGTCTACAAAAAATTCACCCTAATTTGAGGAAAATTATCTGATACTAAGAAACTCAGACTGATCATACCATTTATGCGGAAGGCCAGACCAACTGTAGCTGGGGCTTGAGGTCTGGCAGTCTGGTTGGTGAATCCACAGTCACCAAGAGTTTTGCTGTCCTCTAGCAACTGGTCATCCTGTGGAACAAAAGTTAAAAATGTCACAGAATCCCCTAAAGGCCTCAACGTGTATGAATTTGCTTTAGTGAATAACAAGACATTCCAGAGAATATTTTTGTCATCCTGAAGAAAGAAAAGTTACATACAAGAACCATCAATTAGGATGCCCATTACTGTAAACTTCAGCATGTATTTAACAGATTTCACTGATACACTTGACTCTTAACTCACTTTGTAGAGCCTCTGGTCTTCAGGTGTTCTCTTTAGAATTCCTTCAACAATGCGCTTCAGCTCATAGACAGTGGTGGACTCCTTGGCATCTGTGAAGATTGTGGTCTTGTGACGCCGGATCATTAAGAACACGTCCTGAAGGAAAGTGGGTAGAGAATTATTTATTTAAAATAAATCTAAACTGTGTCAAAGACAACTAGATTTGTTATTTTAACCTGAAGACGATTTTATATTGGACATTACTCTTAATTTAGAATGGAATCAAACAGGATAACTTGTCTGATGTTGTAGCTCGGCTAGAAGCTCTCATTATGTGACAAGACATCTCAATAGGCCATGTAGGTCGTTATTAATTGTCCATCTGGACACAGTTTATAACTTAACTTACTAACCAGTATTGTTCGCGAAGCCTTGTAAGAAAATTTTAAGTCAGCAGTTGGTTGCTTTGCCAATGTGTCAGGCAAGTTTTTTCTAGATGTAGTAGAATGAATACTACTGACATTTCATTGATTCATACGCTAGCAAAAAAATAGTGAGCAGTAACAAGCCGATGTACATTTGAGCTAACGCGAAATTAACCAGCACGAAACAGCTTTATATTTTAGAGTGGAAATTAGGCCTGTCAGTTAAATTAATATACACTGTGGGTCTGACAATGGCAGTATATGTTCAGCTTATCTGACTATCCTAAATGGGTTAGTCGGCTAACGTTACATCACTTCCAAGGTTAGCCGAGCAAAGATAAGTTACACCTCTCGTTATAGCTAGGAAGGCTAAGCTAACACAGCAAGCTTAGCGTTAGCCGGCTAGCAAACACAGACTGAAATCAACTACACCGGACAGTATAGTCTGTTATTATAACATTAATACATTTTAAAGACACGCTAAACGTTAATTCAGTGCTTGTATCTAAGGACAAATCTCATCAAACGCTCGATAATATTAATAAAGTTACCATTTCAAGTGGTCAGCTAGCTAGCCAGTTGCGCCAGCCCTGTGTTGTGCAGCAAAACCCCAGACTGCACCGCTTGCGGATATTGCGCAATTTAGATAAACCTTCGATATTCACGGAAGACAGGTACGCAACGCTGCGTATGATTTTCAGAATTTGGCGCGAGGTAGTTACATGAGTGAAGGGTGTGCGCACGGTTAGATTTGGGTACGGCGAGTATGTTTTCCCCACTTTGTTGAAGACTGTCGTGAATACTGGAGTATGGTATGTATGTGATGACATTAATTAATTCTCTTTTACTTTACGTTGAACTGTCAGTTACAGTACGTTATTTGACTGTAAATAAGCTAGCTAACAGTTAGCTAACTAGGTAATGTGTTGTTGACTGGTCCGCCCTCAGTCAGTTAACGTTAGCCAGAACCTGTTGTGTAGAGGTGAAATTCGTCTGTGACAATAATGCTGCTATGTTGCTTGGAATAATGTTAACATTTGCCATGACTAATTCAGCAACGTCATTGAAATAAAACCTTACATTTGAAGACTAATGTTATCAAACCTATACAGTGTTTACTAGCTAACGTTACTTTTCTGTATACAGTAAATGGTTACGTTGCGTGCAGTAGTTCTGCTCTACCTCTTAACATCAACAAATATCAACAGGCTAGGAAGACCTGTTATACAAATGAGCTAATTATGAAAGGATCACAGTATGGTTGATCGATACTGATATCAGACAACCTGTCAAGCAGGATGTTCCGGGTGTCAGATCTCTGTAGTTGTGACAAATGAGTGTGACCAGGATGGAGAAGAGCACCGTCACAAAGTTTTGGTTTAGGCTACTACAAGGAGTTTTTAACTGGTTATAAAACAGTCTCAGTGTAACACTTGTGGCTCTATATGACCTACATGAGCAAATGAGATAATCGATGAGAAGATATTTGTATATAGGTATTCATGTAGTTATTCTTAATGCCTTCCACCAGGTAGGATTCTCCTTGAAATCGGATGACATGAGCTGGTGTTTACATTTTCCCAGACAAAGTTACAGGGAGCAGTACATTAGCGCTTAGGTTAAAAGGGAGAAGATTATTCTTTGGATAACCTTTTGTCCATAGGGGCCTCCAAAATCAACAAAATATAAAAGTTCCTTGTCGTCGCTTTACTTTTACTAAGATTGAACAACTTTGTTTTCTCAATTGGCAGATCAAATTTTATAGCACTTGTATTGGAGTCTAAATGAACACGTTTTAGGGGAACAAGGCTTTATCAAGGCTTTGCTTTTGTTCTGTGCAGTATGACGGATGAGTTCTCAAATTTTAAATTGGGATGGGTATTGTTAGAATTTTATTGATGCTAATATGTACACTGATACTGCTTATCAATACCAATACTCATATATAATATTGACACTTTTATTTATACCACTTGCCATAATTTGATGCAAAAAATAAGACTTACATGAAAATAATATAAAATATATATATAAATAACAAGTTGAACTGTGTCCTGAGTTTTTGCATTTAGCTCCATTTTGCACAAACTTAGTGGAGTGAGTCCACGCTTTTGAAGGTCTTGCCCTGTCAGTTGTTTATGTAAAATTACGTAAATACCGCTTGCAGTATCATTTGTCTAGGAACTTATCAGTATTACAATACCAACTGGTCAGGGATCAAGACTAGTTTAATACCAATTCCTGATACCCATGCTTCACCAGCAAGGTTCAGTATATCTGTAGAAGAAAGGTTTATTGATTGGGCATGAGCAGTGCAAAAATGTCATTAGTGCGTTCATAATAATTGTGAGCCAAGACTGCTAGTGTTTAAAGGTCTTCTTTTGTATGTTGCAGCTCATCGTCTTCAAAGAAAGGAACTGAAAAAGTCCCTACACAATGTCAGTGGCAGTGGAAACCACCACTGTGTCCAGGATGCCTCTCCCTCTCCCAGCTCACTTCTCCCACGCGGAGCGGTCCTTTTCCCTCAAAAAGCGCCGTCTCCCTTTTTCCTCATCATCTACATCCAACTCATCTCAGTCCTCCCCTGCCCGGCTCTCACATTCTTTGCCCCCACTGCCACCGTCCAAGGGATGTCCCCCTCTGAGCAGGATGTTCCCCCAGCATCTGTCCCCCTGGACACCCCTGTCTGGTTCTCTTATTAAATCTCCCCCTCCAAATTCTGTGTATGATCCCAGCAAACAGCAGTCATATTTCAGTCAGTGCTTCACAAATCTGGGGCTTCTGGGAAGAGGATCCTTCGGAGAGGTCTACAAGGTGAGCAAGACAAAAAACTGTGTGTATGTTTATGAAAGCAATATGCATGTTGAACTATAATCAAGTTTAATGCACTTAAAATAAAAACTATTTAAGGTATCCTATGTAGATCAGAAATTTAAATCTAATTTGAATATGACAAGCTGTTAAGCATTGTCTGTAATGTCTAAACATGTCTTGACTGTTTGAACATCTGTGCTGTGGTTTTGTAATGGGGAAGCTCACAATACAAATTTAGATATCTGTTAGCTGTGATAGCCACATTTTCTCTGTGGTCAAGATTATCATTTGGAGATCCCCAATAGAAGACAATACTCAAGTATTTTCTGTATTTTCCTAGGTGCAAAGCAATGAGGACGGCCACCAGTATGCAGTCAAGCGGTCTGCTTATCGCTTCAGGGGCAACAGTGAGAGGAATCGGAGTGTGAGAGAAGCCAGGAACCATGAGCGCCTGTGTCCTCACCCTCACATCTTGAATTTTGTGGCAGCCTGGGAGGAATGTGGCCGACTGTACATTCAGACAGAGCTGTGTAGCACTAGCTTGCTGCTCCATGCTGAGAACCAGCCTCCTGGCCCAGGTCTGTCTGAAAGAGACGATATTTTGCTACATACAAAAGAATGTACTTGCATACTAATTCCCAGACATACTAATTTGACTGTTTTGACTAATTTCAATCCAGATGAACCTGCAGCGTGGGCCTACCTGTGCGACATCCTCTCAGCACTACAACACTTACACTCTAATAGTTTTGTGCACCTTGACCTCAAACCTGCTAATATCCTCATGACTGACTCTGGACGTCTCAAGCTGTGTGACTTCGGGCTGCTGCTAGAGTTCAAGCAGATGAGTACAGACCTTGTAGAGGGGAAAGTGAAAGAGGATGCCCAGGAGGGAGATCCCAGGTACATGGCCCCTGAGTTGCTCCAAGGGGAGTATGGACCTGCTGCAGATGTTTTCAGGTACAAATAACATAGATGAGAAAATTACATGATATTCTAACAACTGTAAGCGATTGAACTGATTTAAATTAGTGCCTGATTATTGTTGTATCCTTTCCTGATTTAGTTTGGGTGTCTCAATTCTGGAGCTTGCCTGTAATATTGAGGTTCCAAATGGTGGAGAGGGCTGGCAGCAGCTCCGACAAGGCTGCCTCCCTTCAGAGTTTACCAGCTGTAAGATCCACTTTCTTTTAAGTCCTCATAGATAGTCCCATTATTTATATTCAGATTATTTATGTTTTTACTAACCCCATGTGTATTTGCAGGCCTGTCAACAGAGCTTCAGTCTGTACTGCGGATGATGCTGGCCCCAGAACCATCTGAGAGACCAACAGTCTCTGAGCTTCTTGCACTCCCTTCTGTTTGGAAACATAGGTTGAAAAGGCGCATCTATCTAATGGTTGCAGAGACCACACTGACACTGGCCTCCCTATGCCAGGTAATGTGTCTAATAAATCTTTTAAACATTAACATTTGGACTTAGTTTTAATAATTAAATACGTTAAACGTGTAACCTTGCAAAGAGTGTCTTAATGTATCTACAATCAGCAGCCTTTACCAAGTAAGTAAAGTATATTTAAAATAAAATTCTGCTTCTGCATCATGTAATGCAAACATGAAACATACGAGTGTACTTTTCCCAAACTCAAAGGCTACATTTTTCATTTTATTCTGGTCTTTTTTCCATAGAAGGTGGTGTGTTTTGGGTGTAGACTCCTGTCCTCCCTGCCCTGGTCCTTTCTCCCTCATCAGACTAAGCCAGTGCCCTGCACTCCTCCTAAGGATAGCTGGGACAGGGATTTAACCCTGACCCTGTCCCTCAGTGCCATGCATGCAGACTTGGGGAGTCCAGAGGATGAAGCAGTGTTTCTCTTGGATCCTACAGACCCAGAGCTTTCCCCCACCTTCTCACACAGGTAGGATGACATTGACTAGCTTGTTTGCCCTGCACTTCACTCTGAGTGCACTTCCTGAATGAACTATTCATTTTGGATTACTTTAGTATATAATAAATGTAATTAATTCATAGCTTAATTTTACACTATATATTTAAGATGTCCATCTTGTAAATTTGCACACCAGTAATTTATCAGCAAGTTTAATCATGTTTTTTTTTTCAGTTTAAAAAAATCATATTTAGTTCAAATTTAGTCGAATTGAATTCGACTCCATCAAAGCAGATAGTTCTTCTGCGACTTGCTTCTTTTTTTTTTTTTTAGCATGTAAATATCTCAAGACTTAATCCACGAACATCTGACAAGTTACAGTAGTTGAATATGCTTCAGGTAGGTCATTACATATACAAACTGAATAACAGAGGGCCCGAAGTTGAACCCTGGGGTACACCAACGACATTATCAGCAATTTGTGAGGTAATCTGATCCATGTACCTGTAAGGTATGATTTTATACAGTTGGTCACATTAGGTGATAAATAAAACGTAAAAGACAGAAAGAAACAGCTGCTGGGACACTTGCTTTTTCTTATTTCTGTCAAACTCCTTGTTTATTTTTTTTTACGTTTCCTCCACAGGGTCAAATCCAGACTATGTGTGGAGAGTACATCCACTCCACTCCCAGGTTCACCGATACCCAACCATCAAAGTCCTGCCCACACGCCCACTCACTCAAATGTGGGTGACTGGTCCTCGTGTAACATAGCGCAAACCCCCTCCAGCATCCACTCAAATGGTTCCTTCCGCACACTGACACCCAGTGCGAGCCCCATACACACACAGCTCCATACAGACACCGTGAACGAAAACTCAGTGCACAGCCGACATTCCTCATCCACCAAGTCCTCACAGCGACGTGGACGCGACTGGCTCAGAACGGAGGAGGCTTTACCCCGACCCAACTTTGAACCAAAGAACCTCCTCAGTTTATTTGAGGAAACAACTCCATGAGTGCAACACTGCCAGTTTACATTCAGGGGAAAAAGTCGGGTGAAGAGGACCTTATATATGAATGTATCACTACTTAGTTTGTATGAACTGCCATTTTGTAACAGTCCTACAGCTTCTTGTATTTGAAAAAAAAAAAATAGGGTAAAGGGTTGAATATGTTATCGGACCTTTAAGCACTTTTTATGTTTGTGTAAATGCAATCTGTTGCTGAAATGACAAGTCATGATGTGTTGTTACATAAGTTATCATTAGCCTGGTGTACTCTTGAGTTATTTACCTCATGAGTCACAAAGGAAAATAAAAAGAGAAGGAAAAACAGAATCTTAACTTGTGGAATATGTTTTTACTTTAGATGTGTGTGATTGTTTGTCAAGGTTCATGTGAGTCTGATAAGCAGTTTTACCTGTCGGTGACCTGCACAGTGACAGGTCTTTTGATCCAAAGATCATGCAGGAGTTATCATTTTAAGCCAAAGCATTATCCCCCCCCCGCTAACCTGGGCCAGTTGGGGTTTTTTGTTTCAAAACCTAAACATATCTTAAACACAGCATCACATTATAAAACTTAATTAGTTGGTTCAACATTCACAATGAAGAAATGAGGCGTACAAACCTCACAAGACTTGTGTAAATCAAGGGTTTGCATCGAGACACAAGCGTCTTTTTTTTATATATATATATATATATTTAAATGTTCGAGAGAAGACAGACATTTCTACAGCTGGTATCTCCAAACTCTGCAAGTTACACCAAAACAATCTAGATGGATAGATAGGACTACGGGCAAGAGATAAAATACGTGTATTTGATTTGAGGGGTGAACTGTCCCTTTAAGGCTGTTTGTGTGCTCACCAGTAGATGGCAGCAACGTACTTCATGCTGGATACCAGCCGCATCTGAAACCCAGGAAGAGGGTAATTATGTGGGTGGTTGCTGTTTATTTCGTGCACACAATACCCACATCTATCGGGATATTTATTTACCAAATTATATTTGGACCGCGGTTATCTTCCGGAAAAGCTACACCCATAGATGCTAAATGGTCTCCCGGTCTGTCATGTACTGAGAGAGGAATTTGCAACGTGATTACTCGCAGCACAAGTGTGAATGTCGTAAACAATGAGCGTTTTCATTTGTATTACTATCAAATAATCTGGGATTTATCAAACACCGCGACAGTATTTAACAGGATCACATTAGGTTCAAGGTAAGCTGCTTTGCATTTTCTTACTAACTGGTAATAGACTGTCTGTTTTAGCCTATTTGATGGTGAGATAATGTTTGTATTTTTTCTAATCCATTAAGGTAATATAGTGTCTTAAATTGTGTTTTTGAAGAGATATCGGAAGGTTATAATATCTAAATGATCATTTGGTAGTTACAGATCTGCAAGGGCAAACTCAAGTCATCATATTGGTCAAAAGCATGCAAACATCTACCAAAGAATTACACTGATAACACATATTCTTCATTTCTTTACACATTTATCAGCCCATAAAGATGTCCAAAATTGAACGTCTGAACGCCAGAGTGGAGAAGCTGCTGTGTAAAGCTGTGCAGGAGGTTCTGGAGGTGGTGAAGGAGACTGTGTCAGAGTACCAGGAGAAAACTGCCAGAACACAGAGGGAGAACCAGAGTCTGAAGAGGAGGCTGCAGGAGCTCCAGGAGAAGTTACAACTGGAAAGCAATGGTAAGACAACACAGTAATGAAATGCTGGAACTTGGGGAATCCCATTTCTGCCAGTTTGATGGGGACAGTCATTATGTGAAACTTTCTCAAAATAATAACTAACTAAGTCATTATTTTGAGATACTAACTACTCATTATTTTCATGTTTCTCGTTATTTATAGATACTAACTCCTTATTTTGAGATACTAACTCACTATTTTGAGATGCTGAGTCATGATTTTGAGATGCTAAGGCATTTTGAGAATGTTTCTCATTATTTTGAAAAAGTTTCTCATTATTTTGAGGTACCAAGTTATTATTTTGAGAAAGTTTCTCATAATTATGAGATACTTATTATTTTGAAATACTAACTCATTATTTTACAGGATCTTTTTTATCACATTGGCAGAAATGGGCTTCCATAAAAACTGTTTGATTAAAATCTTGATTTTTTTGTGCTTCGTCACCTTTGTTGTTCTGCAGGAATTGTGCCACAGATGTCCCCTGCAGCCGGGCAGGCTGATGCAGAGCTGCATCTCATGGATCAGAAACAGAAAGAAGAGCTGGAGGACACTGACCTCATCCCCTCTGATAAGAACATCACAGTCATTTGTCCCTCATATTCATTTGAAGACATTGACTGTGAAGCATCTATCACATCATTAGCCACCCCCTGTCTCTCCCCTAGAGCTACGACAGGACCACATTTAGATGGTGATGACTTGAACAATCCAAGAACTCTTAAAACAGAGAACGATAACAGACTGTCAGCACCAATTTCAAACCGAGAGGACCATGTCACTGCAGTCACAATTTCTGAAAATGATTATAAAATGAAAGTAGAGCCGACATCGGATGAAGATGCTGTGCATAACACAGAATATTTCTATGATGATGCTGGTACAAGCGCTACATCCTCACGTAGAGTAAACCTAGAACAGCCTCAAGCCAATTCAGGACTATTCAATGAGTCAGGGGTTGTCTTTGGTCTGGAGCAAAATGGCATAGAAGAGCCACTGTCTCAAAGATGCAACATGAATGGAGCAGAAGATCAACATGCCACTCAAACAAGCTCGAGAGCTTTTCAGAGAAACGTCCGAAAACACTACTGCTGCTCGCTCTGCGGTCGCACCTTCAGACATGCAGGTGACTTCAAGAAACACAACAGGGTGCACACAGGGGAGAAACCGTACTGTTGCTCGGTGTGCGGAAAGAGGTTCAGTCAGTCAGGCTACCTGACGGTGCATCTGCGCTACCACACAGGAGAGAAGCCGTTCGGCTGCAGTCACTGTGGCAAAAGTTTTAGTCACTCGAGTAACATGAAGAAACACGAGCAAACTCATCTGTAACGCTGCTGGTTTTTAGACATTGATCAGATGATTTATCCAGATGTTTTGGTAGCACTTTAATTACAGCTCTATAGTAACATGGTAATAGCGGGGAAATAGTTTGATAATAAAGAGGTAATAACAAATCATACCATGTTATTTCCAAAGTAGCAGCTGACCGAAAAACAAAGGGTAATAATGGGGAAACACATTTAAAGATATAATATTGTGAAAACATCAACCTATATTATTATATCACATTGATATTACCATTTTATTTTTAGAAAGTTGTCATATTGTTACCAAAATATTAAATAGGTTTGCCTTGTTGCTATCTTTAAATGTGTTTCCCCATGATTACTCTTTGTTTTTGGCCCCATATTACTCTGTTTAAGTCCAGTTTTACCCAGATATACCTGCTGTTAATACCAAGCTATTACCTAGTTATTACTTCGGTAATTATATTGTATTGCTTAATTACTACCTCTTTATTAACAAACTATTACCATGTTATTACTAAGCTGGAATGTGTTGCTGCGATTGATATTTCTTATATGTATTATGTTATTTATATTTTGGGATGGGCTGTGAAAAGAGCAGCCTGTTTGTAAGAAAAGAAATAAATTATCCTCTATGAGCATTTATGTAATCTGAGCATATTGCAATCTTAATTTAGAAAATGATGTAGCTTCAAGAGTGTAACATGGAGAAGTAATTGTGCCTTTTTTAAAAATCAGAACTGGAAGCTTATTGTAGACAACATCATCTTTCAAGTGTGAAGCACAATCAGAAAATTCTCACTGTTCCTGCTGTACTGTTGTTTGTTAAACGTTTAGAGATTTGTTTATTGTGTTCCTTGTCATGGAGATTCTTGTGTGGACCTCTGCATTCATTTCAAAATCAAATAAACGTATTTGGTATTTGTTAATCGTAAAGTGTTTTGTATTAACAACAGGAATCTGATTCCCCAAAGCAACACCAGACATTGTATCATCATCTTGAAAACTCAGCAAAGCATCAAGAAAATTGCAGCATACTTGATAAAACTTCACAGTGTGAGTCAGTGCAGTGAAAAGTACTGAACTATTTGTCCCAGTGTGATTTTAAAGTCAGTCTGTACCAGGACAAATCACTTATGAGTGATGAAATGAATTGCAGTCTGGTGATAGATGTCAGGCAATAGTGTAATTTATTTAAGTAGTAGTAAATCCATATCAGCAAGGACAATGTGTAAATAACTGATCTCTGTCTCTTTAATGAGTCCTGATTAACTCTTACGTGAAGGAGATGTGTTGTGCTGTGGGAGGTAAAAGTGACCTACATGATGATCATGAGGTCCCGTAGAAACTTCACAAAATCAGACCACAGTCACCCAGCAGCAGTGAACAATGATGGGACAGCAACTAAAAGCTGGTTAATATCTTGAGTGTGTTTCAATCAACCAGACTAGATGAGGTATTTGATTTAGTCATTCAGCCACCACCCAGAAACCCTGTGGACTAAGTTGAGGTTGCATATAAATATTTAATTTTGATGTGATTCAAGGGACGGTTCACCCCAAAATCTGGTATGAAAAAATGGTATGAGTGGCAAAGCTGTGGATATCAGCCTTAGAACTGTCTGCCTTCTCTCAACTTGAATTCCGGTGCTCAAAGCTTTAAGTTCATCTTTGTACGTGCATTTCTGTATTCTTCTGTATCTGTGTGGCATAATGTGCTTATGGGAATATCAGGTATGCACTATAAAATGCATGTGAGGGAGTAGGCCTACTACAGCAGTATTCAACTTGATATGCCATTTATGTTACTTGAGCTTTTATTTATTTATTCATTTGTTGATTTTTGACCAAGTAATTATTGTACATTTTAATGGCTCTATGATGCCACGGGACAATAGAGACTGATTTGATCTAACGGATGCGCAAATTAATAAGTGCAATAAACTCAGACTTTTATTTTGAAAAACCACACCACCACGGATGTGATTCAGTTCTATTTCCGGGTGTTTCGAGTTGTTATGTCGCGTTCTGAATTTTGCTTTGTAATATCGTTTCCCTTTTAATTTTTAAAAGTTACATTTGCTGGAAATTAGTTAAATTTAAACGTCTTGCTAACACAGCAACCGCATGGCAAGTTTGTTCGGCATTTAAAGGGAAAACGATAACGGACGGAGTTAGCTAATGTAGCTAACGTTAGCTATCCACGTTACGCCAACTTCAGTTTGCAGGTACAGCAGTTATAAACATGCTTAGTTAGGGGACTGACACTAGCTCATCTGTGGTCATTAAAGATATGTTTGCATCATGTTTAATTTGAAATTCATATCAAATATTAATTACATATATTATAAACTTGTAATGTTGAACATAACCAGCCTGTAATGTAGTAAACATGTCACTGTGATTAATGTAAGGTTACAGCACCATTTCAAATAAACCGACAAAATCACCCAGGATTACCCTTGTATGACTGTAAAATGACTGTACCACCAAAATATCAAATTAAACTATGTAAGATATATTAAAGCTCAGGTCTGAATGGGATCAATGTACAACAAAAGTTCTTTATTCTCTAATAACTTAATACATGTCTATATTGAATGTCCTCTTTTCAACATAATAATGCAGGTAGTGACCAGTTTATGATTAGAAACTCTTTCTGAAGTGTTAAATGTGGCCTAGACTGTCGATGAATAGAAAGTTTATTTGTGACAATTTTTTGTGCACAGCAGTGTTGTCACACAGCAGTGTTTGTGAAACATTTCCTATTAATGATTATGCAATAATAGCTGCATACATGCTGCTCCCTTTGCAGAGGGTTATGCACAAGCTGTCCACAGTCTTTTCTTACCTAATTCAAGTGATGTTTCATTTCAGGATGTCTAAACTTGAACGTCTGAATGCTCGTGTAGCCAAGCTACTGTCTGAGGCAGTGCAGGAGGTTCTGGAGGTGGTGAAGGAGACTGTGTCAGAGTACCAGGAGAAAACTGCAAGAACACAGAGAGAGAATGAGAGTCTGAAGAGAAGACTGCAGGAGCTTCGGGACCAGATGACAAGGGATAGTATAGGTAGGTAACAAGTGGTATTTCTGTGGGGGATGTTTTTATTTTAGATAATGTTAGTATTTCATAGTCTGAAGTTATTCATACAGCCTTTTACTTTTGGTTTAAAAAAAACTTTTTGTCCACTTTTGGTCTACTTTCACAGCTGTGGTACCCACCAGTAGTCCATTACCTGAAGAACAAGAAGACACACAGAGTCAAGAGCAGGATTTCGGGCTCTCTTTGAGACAGATCTCAGAACTCCCTCTTACAGAGCAAAAACTGATAAGCAGCCACAAACCTGACCATGACGTGAAGCAGGAGTCGCAACAACAGGAGAGCTACAACACTGAATCACAAGCAGAGAGCAACTTGGTACAAACAACAGAACAGTGTAAAGCACAACCAGAGGAGGTGGCACACATTAGTGAGGAGACAACAACAGTCCATAGATCACACGGTGCAAACAGGGATGTCAGTGCTGTCTTATCCAATAATGTGTGCACTTCTCACTCCAGCACCTCACTTGGGGTAAACCTGGCTGTTATCAAAAGAGAGCCAGAACCAACAGACTGCACAACGTCAGAACCACCATCGCTCCAAGAACAATATAGTGGATGTGTGGATTTAAGCTGCAACTCTTCTCGTCACAGCTCTTCTGAGACGAACAGGCCACAAGTTAGTGCTGAGCCTTGCGGACTTGTCTTTGTCCACTCAAATCACGCCATACCGAGGAGGCATGGATTCGTAAAATCTAACAGGGCTGCATTTGACGGGAGAAAAATCCGGATGGAGCACTTCAGGAGAGATGACTCACATTCATGTGTTGTATGTGGAAAGACATTCAGCAGGGTCGGGAACTTGAGAATCCATCAACGTTGTCATACAGGCGAGAAGCCGTATGGCTGCGTACAGTGTGGGAGGCGTTTCAGTCAGGCAGGAGACCTAAAAAAACACAAGAGGGTCCACACGGGAGAGAAACCGTACTACTGCAACCAGTGTGGAAAGAGCTTCAGTCGAGGGGAGAATTTGAAAAGACACCAGAAGATCCACATTGGAGAAATTTTACAGTTACAGCAAGTGTGGAGGGAGCAGCAGCAATGATTGTTATACTGGACTCACTGCAAATTCAGCACACTTAGTTTGTGGAGAATTTGTGAAGGATAATTTTTGTTCTGTGCCCTTAGTTTGGGAAATAGTTGAAAGAAAAAATTGCGACAGAATTCATTAGAATGCTAGTTTTTGTATCTCATTGTTACAAGGAGTTACTTGCTGCTCTGATTTGTAGCCATTTGTGTGCTATGTTTGCTTGTCTTTTTGTCCCTCTGATCATGATGGAACATCTCTCTCTGTAGAGAGTAAACACTTAACCAAAGAGCCCAAAGCTTTACAGGTAGAGATGCACTGATATAAAGGCATAAATTAAGTATCTGAACTCAACAGAGGTCTGTACTACCTGCTCTGAAGCGCCTTATGTTTGCGATAAGAGATCAGTGCGTATAAAAGCACAACCTGCTGACCAATCAAATGTCCTGAAAAATGGCATCGCCATTCAAAGATGATCCTGTGGAGCTCAGTGCATGAATTGTGCGAGGAGTGTTCAGAGACTGGCTAAGCCATTTCATTGTGCTTTTGTCAATATCATCCTACAACAAGCAGCACTAAAGCCTTGTACTTATTGTATTAATAAGATATGAAAGAAGCCTTCATACTACTTAGAATTATGTTTTTATATTTATTTTTTATTTACTCCGAAGTCCGTTTGACAATGCCAGGGTTGCGAAGACACAAATGTAATCATAGTGAGATCTGCTTGTGCCGTAATAATGGTGCAGTTATATTATAAGCATATTATTATAATTTTCGCATTTACACACAGTCAACCATCTTTTGCCAGGTTCCTGCCAGTTCCTGCATTGGGCAGCTGCAACTGTGTTGTTTGTAACTCCTTATTTTTCTATTATAGTTTGCTCTTAGTTTGTAAAATGCTGCTCTGCTGCCAGTAGACTTATCCATGTCTGCGATTGGTCAGGTGCTGCAAACACCACCCCTTTTATGTGAACACAGTCACGGCTAGATTGGGAAACCCTGGGTTGATGGTAGCACAGACCTCTGATCTGTCTAACATTATTATTACATTATTATTAGGATTTATTGTGGAATTGTATCTAATACAACAGTTAGATTAGCCAAAGAACAAAAAAGAGAAACATTTTTCTCTGTAGAAGGTAAAGTTTTAGACACTGATGTTTTCTGACGCCATATTGGTGCATCTCTACTTTACTGCAACAACTACTGTTGATTTTGGATTAAACAGATTTATATCCCGTGAGCCTCTCTAAAGAGTAGATCTAAAACATTTTAAGATGACAGTGTTTGATGTAGTGTAACACGTCTTTTGGTCATGTACGGAATGATGAATGATGAGTACCGGGTAAATGCAGAAGACAATGATTGAAACTTTCTAAGATATGAAAAGCATGAATGTCATGACAATTGCCTGATTTTCCAGACTGATTGAAGCTTGCTGTATGCTGGATATATTTATTGCAGATTTATTTAGTTATTTAGGACAAAAACCAGGAAAATAGAGTTTGCACAATAAACAATAAATCAATTTATTACCATCACTAACGGCTCGGTGAGTGATGTTTCAAACAAAGTGTTCTTCAGAGGACTCATGAAATCAGTCAAAGGCTTGTTGAAGTAGTCGCAGGTGTGTTGTTGTGTGTTTCTAATTAATTACAAATTGATAACAGACAACACCCCCCTGTGAATGTGTGTCATTTTCACATAATGAGTTATTTGGCTTGAGTAATGTTAGAAGGCTACAATGTGTAAGTAATTATCACATGCATGCATGCACTTTACACGACTTTACACACCAGTGGTTAGGGCTTTTCACAGAATGACCAGCATACACCTCTGACACACTTACAGCCACAAACTGAGACAAGAATTCACATGGTAGCATCTGAGAAACCACAGACAGGTCCTCATTTAAGTTATGTTTCAGAGAATATAAAGTGTGCATACATTGTTTCCCCACCAGCTGTAGCCAATTACACGTGTACATGGCAGATTAACTTGTTAGGAGGAGGTGGAGCAGAAATCTGCTGTTGGGCCTCTACTGACCACTGTGCATGGTGTATGTACCTTGTCAAGTACTTGTGAAGTATAAAGCATAGAACATAGTACACATGGCAGCTTGATTATATAACCAGAGACCTGCCAGTACTCTGAAAATTAGCTTAACACTAACTCTTTTACAGTAAATCAAATTACAACATTTATGCTTTTTTTTTTTTTTAGAAAGAATGAGGAAAATTGAGGAAAAAGGACAAATTAGTTTTATTTCGCACATGCACATTCCTGCACTACACTGCACAGCTCCTTCATTTTGTACTTTTGTTCAAGTGTTTTAATAATATTTCATGTTATTGTCAGTTTTCTATTTTTCTATTTAAACTTTCATCTTAAAAAGACAATTCACCCCAAAATCAAAAATACAAATTCAACAGCAGTGTCTCTTTCCAGAAATCATGACCATTTTATTCAAGATAATCTGCAGACCTTGTGAGCAGTTTTATGTGGGGATTGCTTTATTTCTATGGTGGAATCTGCCAAAACTACTTTCTTTCTAATAGAAAGAGAATAGTTCCTACTTGAAACTACTTGCAACAAGTTGCATTTAGTTCCATTATATCTGAGAGAAGGCAGACATCTCTAGAGCTGATATCTCCAAAAGTCTACAACTCACAGCAAAACAATC
>JAJHUR010113062.1:0-10982 GCA_027495735.1 Lutjanus campechanus | reverse complement strand
GACAGGCTGACGTCTTCATTAACACAGCGGCTGTAAAACACTGTGGCTGCTTTCCTTTAATTAAACAGAAGGATTATGGAGGGGAAATAAGGAGTGTGTCACCTGACTCTGAACACACAAACACACTCAGATTAAACCTGCGCATGTAAAACACAATTAGAAGCAGCAGAGTGGAGTCTCCTCCACAGTGACAGTGAAATCCCTCCACCCACACACGTTTGTGCTAACAAGAGAAAAACCTGCGTCTGGCTGTCTGTGACTCACGAGTATGAATTAAACATCAGACTATATTCAATTTAGATTATTCAGCAATTCCACATGAAAATGAGAATTACACTGTTGAACCTGATACATCTTCTGTCTCTAATAAAAACACATCAGTGAGTCACACTGATGTCTGACATGTTCCTTCATTAACACACACACACACACACACACACTTCTCACACTCTGTCCAAAACATGCCGTCCTACTTCTCTAAATATTCACCAGAGCAACAAACATGGTTTAATCCACAGCTGAAAATAGTCCCAACAAATGCACTTTTATGAAAAAATCTTAGCTGCATGTAAAACTCAAAAGTGTGATGCAACATACATAAAGTGTAGATTTACTGCCAAAAGTAAAGATTGTGTAAGATTGGATTAAGATTCGAGTTCCCCAAATGCCTCAAGAGCCTCAAAAATGAGTTTAAAACAGTCTAACACTTCAGCATCGCCTGAAACAAAAGACATCTTACAAAATGGGAGCCCCAGTCAGACGTAAGCTAATTCTGAATGAGGGACTTTGGCATGAAGAAGTCTGGGATCCTCTGGTCTAGACCTCAGGGAGGCTCTCTGGCTCTGCAGGGCAAAGTTTCTCCCAGACTGGGTCACTTGCACAAAAGCAAATACATATTTTGTCTTTTCATGAAGTACTATACTACTTTTATCTGAAAGCTAAACAATAGATACTTTTATTTTGTAGATTGTAGATGGTTGTTAAAATTAGCTCCTCCAGTCATACGTTGCTCTTTTTAAATGGTCATCATTTTATCGTTTTTATGAATAAACATGAAACACGAGTCTGTTCACATTCATGATGCAGCTTCCCTCAAATCTGCAGCAGCAGCCATGTTTGTGAAGACAACAGGTTAGAAAGAAGGTGTGAATCTTTAAATACATATTTAGAAAAAGTGTGATTTGTTTTATTGACCTGCATCTTTATGAGCATGTTTCAGTGTTTTCACCACAAGAGGATGACGAGATAAAACAAAACGAGATAAAACAAAAAACACTGACACTGAAACGTGAGATAGAAAAAAAGGAGAGTCAGAGAGAGGATGGGAGAGAGGCGGGAGAAGGAAGAGGAGGAAGAAGAGGAGAAGGAAAAAGAAGAAACAGGAAACAGGAAGAAGAGGGGACAGAACAGCAGCGAAGACCGATGCTGAAAAGAAAGAAAGAAAGAAAATGAGGGAGGAGGAGGATAAGATGAAGAAGTAGGGGAATAAGAACGGACGGGAGGATGACATGAGGAAGAAGAGGATAAAGAGGAGGTGTGGCTCGCTGCTGAAGGGAAAAAGAGGCTGACAGAAGGAAGAGGAGGGTGAGGAAGAAGAAGAAAAGAGGTCGAGGGTGTGGCAGATCAGCCAGACATCCCTTTGTGGAGCAGCCACACTACACCTGTTAGAAACCACCTGTCTGTCATTACGTCACTACGGAAACAGGTGTTTGGACATGTAGTGCCCCTCCCCCCAACAACACACACCTGTGAGGACCCTGCAGGCTGACCTTCAGTGTTCACCACAAACTCAAACCTAAACTTGAGACGGAGCTCAACGTTCAGCCTAAATCAGTCTGAACCTCGTGGCTTCTTGTCCACAAATGGGACGAGAGTCACTGAAGGTTTGTTCCCACAACCTCACAAACCTGAAGACCACAACCTGCCTGTCACTGAAACCAGAAAACAGTCAAAACTGACCCAAACAACATCTGTATTTAAAGGGACAGTTCAGTCGAGATAATCCACACACCTCATGATCAGTTTCATGTACTTTCTTTCGTGCACCAACTGAGGAAACGTGCATCTACTCATGGACAAGAGGCTACAGTGCAGAACGTAAACATAACTGACGTCCTCCTCAGCTGAGCTGTGACTCTCCTCCATGAGCACATGCACACTTCTAGAGTTGGGCTGATCGATGATAGTGATGGTTGACAGTCATCGATCACCAAGTCCTCTACCAACGTAACACTGTGGTTTAAAAACCGTCAGTATTTGAGGTCGTGTGTCCCCTCAGAGTTGCCGTAGACTTGTTGCCAAAGTTCAATTTTTGACAAAGAAGCTGTTGCTGCTGCTCATTTAACTACACCCCCTTGTTATGTAGATGTAGTGCGGAGACGAGGACGCTTTTAGATCCAACGACGACGTCATCGTCCATGACAATGTTTCACTGTGGACGTCGTCACATGCCAACATCGCGAAACTCTTCTTCCTTCTGCGCACTGATACATTTGGCAGGTGTAGTTCGGTGGAGAGAAAATAGTTCCTACATGAAGCTGCCCAGAAGAAGGTCTGTGGATTATCTTGAGTAACCAGGTCGATTTTTTTCAAATGTACTTTTTTGGCGCTTTGAGCATCACAAGCTGAGGGTCATTTAGTCCCGTCATATTCACTGGTTTATGATCGACATGAATCCATGTAGCTCAAGAACCACTGAAATAACTGTTGTGGTTCTTTTGATCCAGAAAACAAACACAGCTCCGTTGTTCAAATGTGTTTGTTCACAGGTCGGTCTCGACCCCAACAAAAACAGAAGCGACCAGGGCTGCATGATTTAGTGAAAGAGTCAGATTGTGACTGAAATCTGGAGTATGATTCAGTTTTGCGTTACAGTTTTAATGTTCACTGAAAAAAAGAACTATTAAAATCGTGATGTTGTGATATTTATTGAGATCTGAACCAAACAAACAAATGTTTTCTTTCATTTAGAGAACAAGATTTTTAGGTCAGATCTTCTCTGCAGCTCTACAGCACCTCATTATCATGTTTTCATTTTAAAGAAAGTGATTTGGTTCTGGTTCTGCTATTTGGATATTGCACTGGGACATACTGCGATATTATTGTGATTAATTGTGCAGGACGTTGATGTAGGATCCAGATGCAGCCTCTACGTATACTGATGCAACACGACAGATAAACATCAGCCAAATGTTACATTATTTGCTGATAACAGTCAACAGGACAAATATCGTTCAGATGATGTATCGGTGCATCCTTATGTCACAATGGTGAAAAATGTCCCTCACAAAAAGTCCAACCGACAGTCCACAACGGGGCTGAACAATTAATCAAAATTTTATCGGATGCATTATATTTGTTAACGGAGAAATATATGTCAAAACACCATTTTAAATGAAATACTGTGGCGCTGCAGAGGCATCATGACCAACACATCATCCTCTGGACTTCAGAAAACATCTCTCTGAAAATAATAATCATTTTAATCATTCAGCCCTGCTCCACAGCCCCAAAATGTTCAGTTTACTGTCATGTGAGACAAAGAAAAGCAGCAAATGCTCTCGTTTTAGAAGCTGGAACCACATCATGTTTTCTGTTGATCAATTAATCTGATGTCATTTCCTCCTGAAAGTCACATTTATGTTTGTTCAGTCTGTTGTATTTGACTAAGAAATTATTTATTTACAGACGAGCTGCTGTTAAATTGTAGCACATTTCATGTCAAGTCTTACAAACCAGATTTACCTCAGTTACAAACACACGTCAGTCCAGCCTTTGTCATAATTTAAACCCTGTGTTTGTGTTAAGACATGATATTGAAATGTGTTTTTATCTGCTGTCTGTCTCTCAGCTCTCCTGACCTGTATATGAAGCTGCTCTGATCATTTTTCTGGAGAAGCTGCAGGCGGTCACATCCTGAAAATGAGGCTCCAGAAGCCTGAACACACCCACTTTACCCCTCCTCCCCCCTCTCTCCCCCCTGCTGGATAATTAGCAAATTAATGATGACGCCTGGAAAGAAACCTCCAATAAAATGTCTGCTCTCTGCTGGATTGATGCAACAGGATCTACAGAGAAATCATTTTTCCCCTCGTGTGTGTGTGTGACATTGATTTAAATCACAGATCAGATGGAATAAAAATGTCTCTTCATGTTACCTTCATGTCTCCGATGACAGTCTGGAAGAGCCCCCCCAGCGCGCTGCACTCCCTCTCCATCACTGTCTCCATCTTCAGCGGGGATCAACGGAAACTAAACGCGGTCACTCGGAGCTCCGGAGCTCCATAAATGAAGCGGCGGCAGACGGTGAATTAAAGCCTCTCGGTGCGGATAAAGACGCTCAGAGTCGCGCTGCGGCTGCAGGGTTTCCCCGGCTGAAGGAGCGCGGAACACGGACAGAAGCGGCGGCAGAGCCCGGGGTTAGTGTCCCCTCACGGCGGATAAATCCCATGACTGCAGCCCGAGGAGACGCATGTTGGAGCGGAGAGGACAGACTCACAGCAGGGACACTCAACTTTACACTCACAGAGACACACGGAGCTGCAACAGCTTCACACCGACTCTGCTCTGTGGAGACGCGGCCCGGGAGCGCGCCTGGAGGGACGTGAGCGCGCGTCCGCCTGGCCCCGCCCTCAGCTGAGGAAGCTTAATGAGACTGGAGCAAGAAAAATAAAATAAAAATAAAAGTTATGGAGATAATCTACAAGGCGTATTCATTAAAAAAAGCCATAAAATAAAATAAAATATTTATCCATATTAATAAAACATTTGAAAACATCTTAATAAAAAAATCATATAAGTTTTGGACATAAAAAGAGAAACAATCTTCAAATCATAAAGGTTCTAAAAAATAAAACTGTTTTTTTTTTTGTTTGTTTGTTTTTTTGTTTCTTTTTAAAGGGTTGGTCCATACTAATTTAATAAATTATCAACTTTTTTTTTTATTTCTTCAAATAAGTGTCATTAAATTTCATAAGATAGAAAAATAAAAATAACAAAAAGATTAAAAACTAGTCATAAAATAGAGGAAGGGACTACAAAAAGAGAAATCTTATGACCACAAATCTCTCAAAATCAGTAAAATGTCATCACAACAGTTTTTTAAAAATTATTAAGAATAAAAGGGAAAAGACATGAAACAGTATTGTATAAACTGTATAAACTCTTCAAAGACTAATACAGTTAGAATATCTGAAAGGCTAAAATTGATATTTTCACAGATGTGATAAACTTTATTGACCCCACAGAGGAAATATTCACTTTTTAATTTACAGCAGCTCAAAAGTCGAGAGAGGCAGAAAACAGTGACTGAGTGATAAAATAAAGTTAAAATGTTATATACAATATATATCTTTTCATACAGATTCATATGATGTAGATATAAGCTTGGTGAAACCACTGCTGGACATTAAAGGGATTTACAAAATAATTTGACATCATCACTTCTCTGTATAACCTGATATCAGCGTCTCTGATCTCAGATATTTGAAACTACGTCGCCACCTAGTGAGAATCTCACTGAACTGTTTGGAAAAGATCAAAAAGTTGAGTATGAGGCATAAAAACATACATACTATAACCGTATTTTACTGTCATAGCTGGTCGAGGTGAAGCTGATTTTATATACAGTTTTAATCAAGTGGTTCCCAACATGAGGCTCAGACCCCTCCAAAGGGTCACCAGATGAACCTCAGAGGTCGCCAGATGAAAACAGATAAATGTAGTGGAGTAAAAAGAGCAATATTTCCTTGTGAAATGTAGTTAGGTAGAAGTATAAAGTAGCAAAGGATGGAAATACTCCAGTCAAGCACCTTAACATTACACTTAAGTACAGTACTTAGTTACCTTCCACTACTGATGAAGGTCACATGTCTGATCTCTCCATCACACGGTTTATATTCCAATGCAACACATGCAGATGAGCGTACTGTCCGAATTCATCAAGAGACAAACAACTTTGAAAAGAAGATTAAAGAGAAAGTAAAGCAAAGCCGGTGAACTAAAGTTGCAGCCTCAGTCTCAGGATGAAGTTCAGTCAAACGGGACTTTTGATAGATTTTAATCAGGCAGCAAGAAAGCAAACAAACATTACTGGATTATTTGACTCTGATTTAAGAACGACGTCTCTCTTTCACACAACATGTTGGGGACATTTAATTCTCTGCCGACGCCACATGTTGACAAAATACTGTGCTTTTTATTCCACATTTGAAAATCGTACATTTGAAATCGACATCTGTTTATCTCCTTCTGTTTTCCTTCCCCTTTACAAGCCAAACATACTCATTACTCTGATATTTATCTCTTTTTATTTCTCCTCTCTGTCTCATTGTGATCATTTGTCCATCATCTTCTGAATTCATGTGAACTGCAGCATGAATTTGATTCTGAGCTTCATGTACGTTGGAGACATCTTGTGGTGAAATTCAGTCAGTGAACGTCTGGTTGTATCCTGAGAGGAACTGCTGCATTTACACCCTCTTCATACCAAACAGCTTTATAGTGCATCAGTGTTTCTCAGGGACACATTTTAAACACTGATGACAAAATTCTTACTCTGTTTTACAAATGTTTTATTGAGACGATGCTGTGTTTTTGGTATAAATTTACTGACATGATCTTTAAATACCAGCCTGAACTGTGATGACATTCATGATGCTGCTGCAGAGGATCTTGACCGTTGTTGCTTTTGTTTATCTGATGTGTTTTTAATGTTTACTTGTTCTGTAATGTTCCACAAAGTACCTCTCACGAGACAGACCAGGTAAGACTTCACCACTTTAAACGTACTCTTTGATGAGGGGAGACCAGGGATGGTGGTAACACTTTTTATTTGAGAATCAGTAACTCAGTGTTTGTAAATGATCTTTAATAACTCTGATACATGGTACCCATATTTGTCATCTACAAATAAAACTCACTTAGACTCAGACTCACTCTCAACTCATCCAACTTGAGAAGTCCAGTTCAAGTCCAGCTTGGACCAAAGTACAGAACCTGGACTGGTAGCTGGAGAGACGCCAGTTCATGTGTGTCAGTAGGGCCTATTTGTGCATGTGTGTATTTTGGGCCAGTGTGTGTGTACAGTACAATTACAACACTGAAAAATGTAATTTCCCCCGGGGATTAATAAAGTATGTCTCCTCCTCCTCTTCCTTATTAAAAGCTGTAAGGCACATGACAGTGTGGTCATCCGACTTTCATGAAGAAGCAGTTTGTCACACATCGATGGCAGCACCCATGTTAGCCTACAGTAATAAATATTAAAATAAAATGAATAATGCTCCCTTATGTGTAATTTTTCCTTCTCTGGGTCATTAATGAAAGGAAGCTGCACTCACATTTGATGAGGAGCACATTATGACTTGTTCGGGGCAGAAAGAAGACTTACTTGTTACTTAGTCCCACCTCTGTATATTTGAATGCAGGCGCAGATTAAAAATCTGTAAAGACAAAATTAGAGGCTTGTTCACTCTACAGATGCACAACATCACATCAAATTAAAGAAACTACATGCTCCCAAAATGCCGTTTCTCTGAGACTTTAGCAGCAGTTAACGACCACGTTTCTACTCCAGCAGCTGAGAAGGAAAACCTGCAGACTTTTGGCCCTGAACTGAGGCTCTGGAAGCTGGTCTGAAGCCAGCGGGGCCGAACGGCTCGCTGGAGGAACATGTGGGATCAGATGGTGAAGCTGGCAGAGCTTCAAACAGTCAAAGCTGTGTCATTTTAACCACACACACTCGCTGCTTAATGACAGGGAGCAACAACACACACATATTGATAGTCAGCGCACAAAAAGCAGCGCTCTGTGTTATTATCTCCCCCAAAGAGGAGAGGACTAAACTAATAACAGCTATCAGAGGGAGAGAGGGGGAGAGGGGGAGAAAAAAAAGAGAAACTGAAGAAGTGGGAGGAGAGCAAAACGACGAGGAGCGGGAGAATCATGATTCACAGCATGTTAAATCCAGTTCAGAAGGTATTTTATGAGTCTCATCATCAGAGATTATGACTCTGCATTTCTGTTCATTTTTTTTAATCACTTACATTCACACCCAGACAGAGAAACCAACATTCAGCATGAAGGAGAGATCATTTCATCAGCAGCTTATCTCCGCCTGCTGCAGTCGTCTGAAAGGATCATAAAAGAGTCTTCAGAGTGATAATAAGGTCCTGATCAGAGAGCCTCTGATGCTGCCAAAGGCAAAATATCTGCTGAGACACCGCTGGTGGAGGTGTGGCCTGAAGTTATGGCTCATAAAATATAAATAAAAAGGAGAACATGAGATAAAACAGAAGAGAATAAATAAAAAAATGAGAAAAACAGTGACCTGATCTGCAAACTGATAGCTGCAGTGAGGTGTGGACTCACAAATTGTATGACTTAAGACTCGAGCGGGCAAAATCAAAAAATCTTGCAACTCGAATTCAGCTTAAACACCAGGGACTCGTGACTTCACTTGGACTTGAGCCCTTTGACTTGAAAATACTTGACTAACACTATCCATTTTCCACAAGTTGACACCGTGTTCCGCGCTCCTTCAGCCGGGGAAACCCTCCTTACATAAAAAACACAAAGGATGAAAAACTATGTGTAGGGTAACAGATACCATGATACATTTTATTTTATGCCATTTAATAAATTAGACTGGCGATATATTAAGACATCAAGTTACACGCAGAACAGGTTTCATATGATAGTATGTATTCTGTAAAGATGATGATGATGATGTCTGATGTCAGACAGCGACTTCGTCATGAATTTGGGGTAGTTAGATTTGCCTAAAGAGTGGCGTTCAGTGGTATTCTTTTTAATTCCCCACAATCCCCAGATCAGCTTTGTTTTGAATCAATCCATGAAGAACCATGAAGAACTCACGCAACATTACTGTCCTCCAGTTTGAAAAAATCAAGTTTCATAAAGCAAAATGTGCGACTCAGAGATAGACATGCAATAGCATATGAATTTTTTTGCCATTTTAAGTTGCACAAAATAAAAGTTAGCTGAGGCCAATATTAACAAAGTTAGCAAACTAATGCATAGTAACTTTGGAAACCAATGAGGCTGCAAAATAATTACTTGGTTGCACCTTTGATAAAAGGTGCAGTTTGTAGCAAATGGGCAAAAACTTGCAAAAATGTCTTTTAAAAGTTAAGCTCTGGGTGTTTTGGTGACACTGAGCCCAAAAGTCACATTTAACTCGTATGTGACTCTGCAGAGAAACTGTTGCATCAGTGTTTCTCATTCTTGGTTCATTTTTTGGCAGTACCTCTACATGACAGGGCTCAGACTCTACAACCATGCTAACAGCTCTATGTAGGCACAATGGTGCTTTGAGCTAAATGCTAACATCAGCATGCTAACATGCTCACAATGACAAAGCTAATAGATGGTTAGCAGGTTCACCAAGTTCACCATTTTATCGTCCACGCCAGCCCCCTGCAGTGGCTCTATGCAACCCCAGTGGGCCCCGCCCCCCAATCCTGGAACTATTGTTTTACTGGATTAAACTAATGTTTAAATCTGATGTGTTGAATGTTTGGCTCTTTGTACATGAGGTTCATTCATTAGACAGATGCAGTCGAGATATTCTTCTGCCTCTACTGGATCTCTGACAGAAACTAGCAGATCTTTGCTTTCAAATGGCTTTTATCAAGAAAATCTCAGATTTTTGCACAATTTAATTCTAATCAAGCACAATGACAGCCGATTCAAGTGATCAATGTACTTCACGTCAAATAAAAGTTGATGGGGTGACAGATTGAAAATTGAGGATTCTTTGGGTTCACATTTGCCAAAATTCAAGTATTGTCTTGCAGCAGTTTAGTTCTTCGTTTTTGGCTTTTAGCTGTTTGGGCTCTTCTTCCTGTGCAGTGTGAACCTGGCAATGTTGGTACCTCCAGCTTAACTAAACAATGGCAGTGTAGAAAGCCCTCAAAGTAAAAAAAACACATCTCAATCTGTAAACAGAAAGCATCCTGACTGTGATAACGAGCAGCTGTTTGCAGCCCACGGCTGTGAATTTCAGATCATGGCAGAGATTCAGCAGACTCAGTCTTGACTCTTGATGCCCGTTCTCTGTAATTTTCCTGAGAGCGACCACCTGCTTGGCAAACCGCCTCATCTCCAGTCGGTTTTAGTTACAATTCAACTGTTATTTCTGCAGCTGGGGAGGAGGACTCAAACCCTCATGTTTCTGTTCTTGAGGTGAAAGTTGAAGTGACTGTTCACACATTTGAATAAGCTTTGTTCTTTGGAACATTAAGGCAAGAAGTTTTGTACACAAGAGGTAAAGGAGAACGTCAAATCATCGCAGATCAGTTGTGTCACGATTTAGTTTGTGTCAAACACAAGCTTAGGGTTATTTACTAAAACACCAAAAACTGGGAGTATGAGACACAATCCAAGAGGTTTTTCCAAGTTAAAGAAAATACAAGCCATAAACACATTGAGACAGTTCACTGGGTATGAAAAATTGTTGTCTGAAAACCAAAGCTGTCACAACTGTATTAAGTAAAAATATAACTCAAGAGTAAAAGTTCAACCAAGTACCCCAGAGATATGTAGTACAGAACATGTTCAAAAACACTGCTGCAGTGTCACTCAAGCAGTCTGAAGTTTCAAATGAGCCACAGACAGGAAGTAAAGTTTCACATGCTTTATTGAATTTCACAAAAGTTGATGCCAGGACAGGCAGCTTCCAGGAACAGGTCAGGAACCTGAAAACAGAAACACCATTTTAGTCAGTTTGAAGACATAACAAACAACTTCCCTTCAACATAAGATTATCCACATTAAAGATTCAAGCTCAGTGGAGGGGAAAAGTGGAACTTCACCTAAGGTCGACGAAGCCCACCGTATGCAGGTACCAGCTGCTGCTGCCGCCACATGTTGTGATGCACTGAAGCCATTGGATGTTGTCTAAAACCTCTTGGAGCAACTTCTTCCTGTGGAAGTGCAATGTCCCACATGCCAGCTTTGGA
>JAJHUR010113061.1:0-24508 GCA_027495735.1 Lutjanus campechanus | reverse complement strand
CTTGCTTGGTGTAACTCTGATTAGCACCCATTCAGGCTAACCAGTGCACACTGTACACTGTGGCTGATTTAGTTAATCCAGAGCAGGGATGTCAAACTCAGTTTCACTGGGGCGTCAGCATTATGGTTGCCCTCAGAGGGCAGAGATTATATAAATGTATCTACTTATTATCATATTACATAATCACTTATCTCAGTTATTATTAGTATTAGTAACTTAATAATTAATCACTAGCTCTGAAAGCACAAGTCTTTGAAAAATAATGGCACAGAGAGATTCAAGTGTACAACTTTTTTTTAATGAAATATACAAAATTGAATAAGTAATAAAATCAAAACAACAATAGGCTTTGTTTCAATTTGGGTAGGTTTCCGATCCTAAATGTAGCCTATATTTGCCTTCAGTGCACAGATAACAAAATCAGGATGCATTATGGGACATGTAGTTTATTGACACCAGACTTCAAAACTATATGCACCAATTATATTCTTTGCAAACTCTTGTGATTTGAGTTTGACGCATGTGATAGAAATTACGTGAAGTGTTTTTCTCCCATCGACCAATCCACTGGTTGAAGCGTAGGAGTGTAGAATTTTATTCGACCAAGATTATCTTAGGTTGACTACAGCCTTAGGGGGTTTCAACTTTTTATTTATCTATTTATTTTTTTAACCAAGCCTCGCCCAACAGTGTATATGCACCAGTGACTAATCGCTTACAGCGGGTAATTCCTCCTACCCGCTTGGAAGCTCTCATAACCGCGTTCTTATTGGAGACTGTGTTCCTTTGGATAGCATCAATTATTGACACTAATGCTCAAGTCTTTGCCTCAGCCAGAGTGTCATAATCACTGGGTGCAGATAGAAATAAAAGATTAATCAGTGTGGTGTTGTACTGATGAAAAGCGTTCTTATTGAAGGTAGCATGCCAAGGCTCTGTTTAAAAAGAGCGAATGAGCCAGAGAGAGAGAGAGAGAGAGAGAGAGAGTGTGTATTCCAGTAGGGATTAGATAACATGAGTTCATCAGGTTTACCGTTATGTTTCCTCCCCGAGGCGGATGTGCTGGAATTTGTGTCTGTGGATGACTCTCTCTCTCTCTCTCTCTCTCTCTCTCTCTCTCTCTCTCCTGTCTCTTATACACATCTAGATGTGTATAAGAGACAGGTGCTGCAGCTACTGCTGCTGCAGATGTCGATCCCCGACCGTTGCTGCTGCTGTCGTGGGTTGTTGATGTTTGTTTCTCGTGCAATTGCCCTGCAATCCTTTCGCACGCATCGTCTGCCTTCACAGCTTTTTTTTTTTTTTTTTTTCTGATTTGTGTCATGTCATCAGGAAGAAAGACAAGAGGAAACTGATAGAGATTAAAAAAACATGACGGAGAGGCGAAGGAGAGCGGAGAACGCGAGTTTGGAGAGAATCACAGAGCGTGCAATGAAAGCTGGAGATAAAGTTGAGCAGGCGTGGTGTTCTTCTGGCGGCAGACAAGCTGGTAATTAAAAGTGGGAAACTTCAGTGAGGGATACGCACACTTCAGTGCGAGGGATCAACAAATGTTATTGGACCATATGGAATATGTAGCTGCTTCTGATGCTGATTCAATCATCTGGATTTTTTTTTGTTTTCACTCTCCTCATCTTTTATGCTTTTTGATTTGTATGCACTTAACAGCTGAAGGCTGTTCCTCTGTTTTGGGTCTTTATATTACTATTTGACCAAAATAGTATCCAAAAAGTCCCTTTTCTTACTTCTCAGAGCCACACTGTTAAAGAGGATCATTTATAGAGGGGTTGTATGAGGTACTGTAGTGTATTAGCTACAGTAGATGCCGTCTTCACGCCCCCAGTAGAGAAGGGGTGACCAGAAGCTATGGAGTGAGCAACAAAAGGTATTTTAGTCACTTAAAAAGGTCCACTTAAAAAAAGAAAATCAATATCAGTTTAATGCTGAGCCCACACCACAAGAGTTTTAAAATCTTAACTTTTGAAATCTGGTTGCGTCACACACATAAGGAGAAACTTAAGACGATCTAGTCTGAAATGCACACAAGATTAGAAAATAATGGAACATCACACACTACATGATGTAATCAAGTTTATCGTGCTAGAGGAGAGAGCATGCTTCATTTCATGGGGAAGCAGATGTGCACGATGGAGGCAGAGGTAGTGGAACAACTTGCTGTGGTTAACATTAATTCTTGGCGGTGTAGAAGAACAAAAGCAGAAATGAGCTTGGATGAGAATATGTTAGGAGAGATGCACACAGTTAACACAGCTTGTCTATTCTATGAGGGAAACCAGCTCTAGTGTATGCTACACTCAGAATATTTTATTATTCTACTAGCTTTACTTTGCCACCTGACAGGAAACCACCATCATATAAGAAAACTATCACTCTCCAAACCAACCAAACTCCATTAGCGAAACCAGTAGTTTTTCCTTGCAGAACACAGGAGTTGCTGTTCTACCACTGGTTCAATCTGTTAGTATGTGTTATTGTTTGACTTCAGTGTTTTAAAAGGACAGTTCAGATTCACCAAAGTAACACAATAAATCAAACAAACTAACAAATCATGCAGTGGTGGACTCCCCTGTTCTGCGAGGTAAAAATACTAATTTCGCCTATGGAATTTGGTTGGTTTGGAGGAAGCAATATTTGGCTTATACAGTATATAACAGTGGTTTCCTGTCAGAAAAGACTGTGTGATGGCACAGTGAAGCGGTGAAAACATTTTAAATATAGCGTACACCCATTTGTTTTTTTTAAGTGAACCTTTTGTAAATGGCTAAAAAAAATCTTTTGTTTCTGACCCAGTTCTCTCTCTTTTTCTTTACTGGAGACATACTACCACTAGATAATACACTGACTATCTATAAGGACATCATACCGTACAGCCCCACATTAAATTAGCTGAACTATCCCTTTAACTCTGAACCTGTCTTGCTGCCATTTGCCGCCCCTGACTTCTGACTTGTGTGAGGCTAAAGTGTGTCCTAATAAGGGAGTGCTGCGGTGAATAGTGGCAGCTAAAGAGGCACATGGCTTAGCCGATCAGTAAGACACAAACTCCTCACACCAGCGAGATTTCAGCCCCAGCTTAAAGGCTTCGGGGGAATGGATTTGGACTAACATCACATGAAATTGCTTCTTCAAAGTCTCCTTATCTAGGCACGGGGAAAATCTCAAAATGGTTTTGCAAGTGGTTTTACCGCTAAAAAACATGCAATCACGTTTCACACTTTTAAATTACATACTTAGCTATTTTCTTTAGCAGGGCAGAGGGTCAAGTGCTTAAAGATTTGTCCCCTTTCAGTCTCTTTCAAAAAGGTGCAATATTCGTGTTATCTTACTTTCACAGCCAGACGACTGCCCATTCTAAAAATGCATATTTCTGGCAGATGAATACTGATGAGCATTACAGACATACATGAACACACACACACACACACACACACACACACACACACACACACACACATATACACACACATATGGTGGTCTAGTCCCTGTGCAATTGAAACTGCGCACAAAAACAAACCCTGAAAGGGATGATGGGACTCAGTTCCCATCTGAGAGACTTAAACTTGACTAATCTGATAAGTACAGAGCTGAAACCAGCACTGTAAGCTGACTGTTGTTTGTTCACCTGAAATATGGGACATCAGCAGTATTTATAGTTAAAGCCATGATTTCTGCATGCTTGACAGTCCCTTTTCCCAAAGGATGCCAAACATGCTCACATATGGAGAAATTTGAGTCACACACACCGTTCAAGTGATGAAGTTGAGAAATGAAGTCAGGCGACATTATTGCAACAACGCCCGCGAGGGAGTTCTGTACTCTGATTACAGGTGTGACATGATGCGGCTACGTATGTGGCATTTGCATCACCAACGTCCCTATAATCAAGGTGGTGATTAGCCTCTTGGGTAACTGTGACCTATAAATACAACACATCCCAATGAGTGGACAGTTGGAACAGCGAAAGAAGACATTTTGGTAACACTTTATTTGAAGTAGTGTGCATAAGACTGTCATTTCACTGTCATAACCATTTTTTAATGCAAAGTTGACATTGTTCGGGATGTCCTTGTTATGACAACTTGACATTATCAAACTTAAGAAACTTTTTAGCTTTGTGTCTCAACATGACATTAAGCTGTCATTTGTGGTTGGTTTTGACACTTGCTGTCATAAGACCATTATAAGTGTGTCATGAATATTTTTCTTGGGATCAAGTAAAGTGGTACACTTTGGACTTGTCATAAAGATGTCATTAAGTTTTATTACACAGTCAAACGCTTTTGTAATGGTGTCATGAATGATTTCCGGGACTTCAACTAAACTGGTGCTATTTGGACTGATCACATGATTATGACAGTGTAATGACAGACTTATGCACACCCCTTCACATAAAGTGTTACTGGAATTTTTATGAATCACTAAAAATAGTGTTTCACAAACTAAAAAGGATATTTCAATCATCAGATTGTTGAGCGTCAGATTTAAGCCACAGTATAGCTTGTTGTGATGGCAGCCCTGTTACATAAGGACACCGCTGTATAAAAGAGGTCATGGGAACATCCAGTGAAGTCCGGCAATGAGGATTTTCAGCCATCCAGGTCATAGCTGTTTTCACAAATTATCAGCCCACAGGCAGACGTCGCAGGCAGTTTTGCAACATTTCACACCTTACTGTATTTCATGTGGCCACAGTTTCAGAACTGCCTTGTGACCTTAATTACTCACATATGACTTCAGCCAAACCCTCGTGTGTCGACATAAAGGTGTGGATAACCATCGCAGGTTTGAATGCTGAGAACTGTAAAGACTCTTGCTGATGAAGACCAAGCAGTGAGTCCAGTTTTATATAGATTGGTTCTTGTATAGTAAGCCATGTTCAGTAAAGGTCTTTCTGGGTGGAAAACCTGCCTTGATCCAAACTGATTAACCCACTGATTTACCACTGCACTATTAAGAATGTTGGACTCACATTGGGCTATGAGAAAGTACAAAAAGCAGAGATATCTTTTTTTTTAAATTATACACATTCTTTTTTCCTGTCAAAGCCTGGTGCTTACATTACCCACAATGCAACGTGACTGGCTACAGTTTGGCCGGAGATTCAGGTGTGCTATGCTAGTGCCAGGGTGTGCTGACTGACTGAAGTTGCTGCCTGATTGCTCAAAGGTAACATGAGTACCTGCTGTAAATATTGTACAAAATCTAGAATTGAACTGCAAATACAGATGCTCTTATTTCAGTCTTTATATCCTGATTTGTTTAGTTTTTGTGAGGATACGCAGTAGTTGACTTTTTGAGTTGTCTTTCTTTTGTGACTGTGAACTGGATCAGTGCTCTGTATAAACCGATACTGAAAATTGTGGTATCAGAATTTGTTAATCGTAGGAAAAAATAGTATCCGCTAATTTAGCCTGGAGCCATTAGCCTCAAGCAGAAATTATGTGCAGGCTACAAAAGTCTGGTAAGTTCACTTCTTGCTTCTCTACACCCCCTAATTTTCAAACTTGTTGCCCTCAGACCCGACTCATGCGACATCACTTGAGGACATTTATCAGATTTCACACATCTGGAGTCTGAAAAGGCTTTCTACACCTTTTTTTTTCAGACTGATGCATTAGCACTCCCCAAGACCTGTAAACACACAATGATGTGTCAGATCGGTGGAGATCTCCTTTAAATTAATTTTCAAAAGAAAGAGACTTAATCCGAAAGAGTCTTGGGCACTGTCAGACTTGACCCAAGGGATAATTAGACCCAATCAAAACTGCAGTGGACCCGAACAGACCCTAACAGAGAGAATTCTGACACTGGCAGCAGCATGATGCACAATGAATTAACAAGCAGCCACTGTCACAAAGAGCAGCGATATAATAGGCCTTATAATGGGGATTTGGCTGGAGAAGAGTTTCAGTTTTAAATATCATATCAATCACCTTGTTAAGAAAAATTAAAATTTACTCTTGGCTTTTTGTACAGGTTGAAGTTGCTTAGTTGCTGGCCTCTTCTTGACTCAGATTGATTTCGGTGATGCTGTTTACAGATTTGCCTCACCGTCCACCTTGTGCAAACTCGACCCCCTGTATCAGTCAGCTCTGAGGTGTGTGACTAATTCTAGCTTTAGCACCCATCACTGTACCTTATGCAGCAAGGTGGGACGGTCATCCCTCAATTTGCGTAGGCTGCGACACTGGTACGTCTTAATCTCTCAAGCAAATTTTCCACTTACTCAAGAAATAAGTTTTTCTCGTTGCAGAATTGTCATCATCTCAGGTCACATAAATGATCTCAGTTGATAGGTCCTTCAGTCAGATCAGAAGCCGACAAATCAAGCCTGTTCCGCTTTGGTCCTTGGTCCTGGAATGATGTGCAGGCCAAGCTTAAACTTGAGACCCTGGTATCTTTAAATGATTTTAAATGCAGAATAATGGGCTGCAGTTGCTTCACACATCCCTAAATAGTATTGCCTTGACTTTCCACTGTCTTGTTAAATTTATTATACTAATATACTTACTGCTGCTCTTGTGATTTGATCTGATGTTATCGTTGTTGTCTTGTCATGTCCTTCATGCTGCTATTTTGACCCTGTCTTGGCTAGGTCTCACTAAAAAAAGATTTTAATCTCAGTGTGACTTCCCAGAAATAAAGGTTGTATAGATCCTAAAAACAAATGTACAGTCATGTAGAAATAGTCATATAGAAATAATTCTATTTTCACCCCCTGCAACAAGAATAAAGCTGTAGGCAGCTGGGCAATAGATCGAAGAAAATGATTTTCTGACCAAAAATACTTTCTCCTGCTGTGATTATGATGACAGACCATATGATCAGAGCTGATAGTGAGTACGCTCAGATTCATTCTGATCCACTCAAGCATTACAACGTATTGACACACAGACCTTTGGCAGTAAAACAGGACACCTCCCCAAGTAGACTGAGTATAATTTGGACCCAGTCCCTCTTTACTCAGTGATGAGATCGTGAGATTACGGTGAAAAGAGTTTGGTGTGGGGTGGTAATTGTAAAAATGACAGCTGGAAAAGGATCAATACTCCAAAATTGAAGTATTCCCTCTATCACTAAGTGTGTAAATATAGTATGATACAGTGATTTATGAGAACTGATCTCTGCTCCACACCAGGCCTCTCAGACAGGTGTAAAGCCGCAGAATTTGGCCAGCCGATGCTCAGTCATTTGGACTCATCTCAGACTTATTCCCGAGCCCTCACATATCGATCCTGACTGACTGGGCCGCTGCCCGTGGCCCTTAAAGCCAAAAGAGCCTCGAGCGGTTGATTTTCACAGAAACAGTGCTAAAAACCCAGGCAGTGAGGAGACCTCCTGCTGAGACGCTCCAAAGAAGGAATCAGAGGGTCTGTGCAAGTTAAGCCTGAACTATAGGGCATTCTAATTAGCAATGCTTAATCAAGTTAGTTTTAAAATGTGTTTAAAATGCTGGCTAACCATTTACAGGGACTTGAAGAGGGTTTTGCTCCTTTCGCTTTTGGTTTAGCCATCGTTACTGTAGCTGCATATACACACAACCCAGTTTCAAACAAATCACTAATACACACTTCTTCATGGGGTGGCTTGATTTTCCCAGGAAAAACCTACTAGACAGAGTATTACAACAGCAAATGTACCCAGTTTAAAGGACCAGTCTGTAGGATTTAGTGACATCTCGCTTACAGATCGCAAACACCTGTCTCACCTTATCCGCATTCTTTGTATTTTTTTAACCCTAGAATGAGCCCTTTAGATCTACACTGATTCTTATTTTCAGGTGATGACACACTAATAGATACATATTTATGAATATTATTTTCCATTTCTGCCATATTCTGCCAATAAATCTGTGTAATAATTCTGTGTAACAAACTATCTGCTGGGTCAAGTTACCTAAATCGCACACACTGGACCTTCAAGTATTAATTATACTATGTAATCTATTTTTAAAATGCTTGCCACCTATTTGACTAACATGGGCTGATTCCCAACTCGTCAGTATGGACATGTTGTCTCCGCCCCTTAGACACTCATACAGAGACACACTGCGCTTTGAACTGACTTCACCGTAAACCCACCTGTTGGCTGTATGAGATGCACTGATATGAAAAGTGGGAAAGTCTGTATATGAAGGAGGTGAGGTGGACGGATGGCTCAAACAAACACAGGACTTTCACCCAGGAAACCACCACGTGTCCACCATGAAAAGCAAAACATTATTAAAACGTAACGTAACGTAACGTAACGTAACGTAACGTAACCACAAACATGGCCTTATCCTACACCTAACCGAGTTTTTTTTGTGCCTAAACCTTCACAAACTGACTGTTTTCAATGATTTGTTTGATTCTCTCTTCTTCTTTTGGTTCAGCTATGGCAGCTGTTTTTGCTTATACACACTACCATGTTTCAAACGGGTAACATGACATACATTTCTTTGTGGGTGACTTAATTTTCCCAGGAAACCAGACCCAGTGTCACAATAGCAGATGTACCCACTTTAAAAATCTGGATGTGGATTAAATCATTATTGTGAAATAGGAACATGATGAACGGACATTTGTTTATAAAAATGAGATATAATCTGGACATGATATAATTGTTTCATTCTTGCAAAATGTCTCTGACACAATTTCAGTCACCACTGAGTCTGAGCTCTGGTCTGGCTGTGCAGAGAGCAGAAGTTATTATAGAGAGAAAGAGGCTAATCCATGGAGGATCTGGTTACTATCACATCATTCACTCAATGTAACAGCAGGACACACACACACACACATGCACGCACGCACACACACACACACACACACAGTGGTTATATATGTATCACAGTTTCAGATAGAACATGACTCATCACTCCTCCGCTGTCCTCTGCTGTTCACCACTTTTGATCCTAAACTGGTAAGCGAAAATGATTCTTGGAAAAAAAAAAAAAGCGACACAGGAAAAAGCACATTTTGATGAAAACACACTACCAATCACACACACACAGACACACACACACACACACACACACTCCAGGGTGTAACCCTCCCATTGGCTTAACATGTTGAATAACCTGTGTTGCATAACGGAGGTCAGATATAAAAAGAGGAACATCATCCCCTAAGACACACACACTCACTCATTTCATGCTCTATCTGGGTCACAGGGTACAAGAGAAATAATAACACAGAAGTCATTTCAGATTACATAGCTGAGATCAATAGCCCTCACTGTCTGAGCATGAAAGCTTCATTTTGCCCCGGCCTTCGCATGAAAAGGGCTGATTGTAGCCGGGATTGACTGTTTTATGGCATGATGATGATGATGATGATGATGTGTCCCACACACATAGACCCACACACACACACAGAGAGAGACACACACAGAAATATACAGCATGCGTTACATCGAGACAGTGTCATCAAATTGTGGAAAGTGCAACTGATGGTGTGAACAAGATCGCTAAACAGGATACAGACACACCTCATCCAGACAACCACAGTGAGGCATGAGAATACATTTACACTGACTTGACACTCGTAGACGCTAGAAATAAATATGTGGGTTCATGAGGTTTACACAATCACACAACAACACAAAGTAATTAAAGCAATGGAAGGACTCTGGGGACTTTTTTGCCAAGAGTTAAGCACAAGATATGCTCGCTTTTTAACTATAGGTCCACATGCAGATGACGGCTGCCTCGCTTAGCTTGCATCCATTCGGAGCATCGGTTGTGTATGTCCTCAGAAATTAACGCAACATGTCCGCAAGGTGTAATACACACATAAACAGTGTGGGTAGTGTAGGGGCAGTATAGGGATGTGATAGGGTCAGAGGTCAGCAGGAACGTTATCAGCGACAACAATGGCAGAAAGTTTTAAAGACAAGCTAATATACGTCTTATTAACTAAATAGAAATGAACTAAATAGTATTACAAGTTCAAACGTTCTATAGGGTCTGAGTTCTCTGGTGTGCCCTCTAGTGGAATCTTCTAATAAAGTAGGCAAAGTGCAGAGGAAAGTATGTGAACAATTACTGGCACAAACTAGCCGCTTGTGTGTGTGAACATATGTGAGCAGGTATATATCTCCAGCCATGTTTGTACCCTGAATATGAAGCCAGCGCCAGCAGACTGTTAGCGTAGCTTAGCATAAAGACTGGAAAAAACTGCAATCTTCGCTCTGTCCAGAGGTAAAACAATTTGCTCAGTAAAACCTATAAAGGTCACTAAGTAGGAGGTCACTGCTCCCACCCAAGAAATGCTTTCATTACATAACTCCTCATTAAAACACAATTTTCTATTTTAAATTAGACAAGGAGATATAATGTGTTAATTAGTGAGCTTTAAAGGTGTTGACAGGTAGATTGTTGTTAGCGTTTCAACAGAGCAAGGCTAACTGTCCCCCCTTGCTTCCAGTTTTTATGTTAAGCTAATTGGCTTTAGCTTATTATGCGTACAGAGAGGATTGGTATCAGTCTTTTCATCTAAATCTCTGCAGAAAAGCAAATATAATGTAACTTCTGTTATGGCCATGGGGGCAGTGGCAACAAGTTATGCAACACTGACTGATATTATCACCTTGGAAAATTAGCTATGGTGAACTTCTTGGCAAACAGTTGCGGATTTACACATCTAGCAGATAGGAAGTGACATTATCTTTCATTTAGAGTGTGTCTCTGTCCACCTGTTAATGTATGTCCAATATTCAGTCCCCTAGTTGTTCTGTTTCCACCATCTCCAAAAAAACAATAAAAAAAAAACTAAGTCTTTAGCTGCTAAATGCCCCACTATTTCTATTGCTGGAAATTTCCCCAGGAACTACAAACTTCTTTAGGAACTATTTGCATTTCCACCACAGGGACCAGGGTCTAAATTAAGTTCCAGGGACATTAACATGTCCCTGCTCTAGTGGTAGTACTTTCCAAAAAATACAGGGACTCGCAGCATTTAATTGCAACCATTTTTTTTTTTTTAATATGCAGCTGCAAACCACTTTGTTTTTTGTTAATTATGCTTCAACACATCAGTATGGAGTTACAGAAGAAAACAAATGACAGATGGACCAATGACAAACTCTGGATCTTATTAAGCATATGCTGAGGACAAATAGTGCAGTGTATAGTCATGCACAAATGACCTGTAGAAACAGCCGTCACTTTTTCATGCACCACTGGACTAATTTGCCTAATCTCTACGGGTCTTTAGACTGCTATGGAGACACAGACAACATCGGGTTAAAGGAACCTTTTTAGTTCCATGAAAAGTAGTTCCTGGGACTGAAATTTCTGTGCGAAAATGTGACTTATGTTTACCAGATAGTTGCTAACTGTGTTTGTCTGTTGTTTGATGCTGAGCAGGCAGTGTAAAGTGGGTTTTTAAAGCTTTTTTTGTTGTTGTTGCTGAAAACAGCTGCCTGCTGCAAATGAAAATGACACTATGAGAGTGACGAGAGTGAACCAAAACAGTATAGCTGCCAGAAGACTAAAACAGTGCATTAAAAGAAGCTGAAAAGCACCGCATAGCACAGGGAAACTACAGTCTAGCCATAATTCTCGGGGGGTTAGGAAGATGGGGTCACTATGACCGGCTGCTTTAACATTACACAACTTTGATCCAGTGTTAATATAAAAATATTGATTATAGCCCTTTTAAACATTCATCAAATCAGTATGCACGTACAGTAGATTTATGGTGTTACTTTGCACACATGTACAGCATGTAAGGAATATTGGAGAAGATACAATATTATATTGATGTAATCATGCAGCTTCTCCCTCTCAAACAAGCTTAAAAATGTATTTCCTTCATTCTTTTGTGGTTTATTTGTGCCCTTATGGTTCTGTTTTCACTGCTGTTTGTTAATTTAATTGTCTTTTATTAGATATGTACACATTTCTTCAGAAGTTAATAGACAGTTTGGACTTGGGCCAAGGAACAATTTGATTTGATTCTAGTTTCCACTATTAGGCGGATTCAATTTTTGTAGCCATAAACATCGGAGATAGAAACTTGATTTTCTTGATTTATACGATTAGAATTGCCAGGAACTCTTTGCAAGAAAAGGGGAATGATGTATTTGAGTTTAAAAGCTGGTTGGATGTTTGTAATTTCTGGATTCCTTCCAGCTGAAAGCGGGACCCTTTTCCCCCCATATTCAGGTTAGAAAACCGCTGGCAGTCCTCGTACCCCGTGTCTTCACCTCTCATCTAAGGCTCCACACACACCAACACAGAGGCGCGCACGCACGCAAACATTCCTGCTTTGATACAAATCCCCGTGGTGAGCTTCTATCATCTCTAGCAATAACGAGCTGTCATTTGCCCTCAGTGATGTATCTGTCTGAATGTGTCAGCGAGCAAGCAGCCTGACTGAACGTCGGGCTAAAGCAGTTCTCCACTTCCAAGGCCTGCCAGTCAGCGCTCGGGGCACCTGAGACAGCCCCGTGTCGGTGAGGGATCATTCCTGAAGGCTGACACTGGATCACAGACAGGAAAAAAACAGCCATGTCGACGTTTGACCCCACCCCCGTATGTGAAAGAGAAGCTGGGGAAGACGGCGGAGTAAGGTGACGAGCTACTGACAGCTAAATGCCAAATAGGTTGTCTCGGGAGGATTTGATATCTGACCAGCTCCTATTTTAAAGATAAGAGGGAGGCATCTGAGTTATTAAAGTTTTAGTGGAGGTGTATAAACATTTGCATTTACATGGCGGAATGAGTTTAAACTAAGTCAGCGGGCACCTTGGATATTGAGAATCTGAATGTCACCGTGATACAAGATAAACTAAATAACCCCCCGCAGATAACACCCAGATGCAGCGATCACAACACCTACATGTAATATATTCCCTCCACATTGCATGAGATATATTATCTAGCCTTCCTTATTGTGTCGGTGATAAATGCAGCACACATTAACTCCACCAAATGTGTTTCTCCTATTTCCACAATAAAGGGGCCTTACTTTCCTCTGACCTTCAGCGGGCTGCAAAGCCAGCACAAAATATGCATTTAGAAGAAGCAGCAGGAGCGGATGTGAGGGTTGCAGGAGATTGCTTTCTTTTGTACGGCGTCATGCAGGAACATGCATCACTGTCCGCCTCCAACAAACAGCCAGTAATATGCAGAAATATTAAGTAGGATCAGCAAATAAATATATGGAGTGGAGCTAGCGCTGTGACAGATGTTGGCTATTTGCATGGAGCTCCTCTGTCATGTCATTAGCCAACTCTCTCAGCCAAGCAGGCAAAATGAATGAACTGGCTTCTGGGATGTTCGAAGCGTGTGGAGTTGAGGCGCTTTGTGCGATCGAGGAGCTCCTGGCCGAAACCAAGACCAGGTGTTTGTTCATGTGTGAGCGTATCACAGTGAGAGTGTGTGTATATTTCATCATGCTGTGCTGACCTGGCTGCTGTAACTTGAGTTTTCTTTGGTGTGGAGAGAGGTATGGGCCCGTTTCAACCCCTCAACCTGCTGTACTGTGCCATGCTTTAACATTTATGGGCTCTGTGTGTTACTTAATAATGCACACATTCACACACTTGGGCACACACACTGAACTGTACATATATGTGCCACAAGGTCTATAGTTTCTGTATTTTTCAGTGTTTTCTTAGCAATTCACTATATTCACATGTTCCCCTGACATCACACACATAAATGTAGAGAATCAGACACAATGTTACCATTTCAATGCTTCCTTATTGATCAGCAACTAGAGTTGCACATGCACAGTACTGATAACAAAATACGATGGTAGGTAAAGACAAAGTTTATGAGGGGAAGTGCAAGCAAGTATTTCACTTATCCTGGAAGCAGGAATTTTTTGGGTGCCATTCAAGGATGTGGGCAAAACTCCAGCTATGCATTGTGCATATGTAGGCCACAAGGTGGACAGCAAGGCATAGAACAGGGTTGTTTTTCTAAGACACATCCAGTTTTTGAAAAAAAAAACAAATGTTGCTGACTTTGGACAGAGCAAGGTTATCTGTTCCCACCTGGTTCCACTCTTTATGCTAAACTAATTGGCTCTAGCTTCATATTGAGCGTACAGACGGGAGGTGGTATCAATCTTTGGCAAATGTAGAACTACTGCTCTAAACCTGCAACAAGTTTGGAACAAGTTGTGTAGCCTAAGCAACACTGATAACACCTTGACCTTGTACATTTGCTGTAATGAACTTGTTAGCAAACAGCTGCTAGAGCAACATTTTCAGTCATTTAGAGTCATGTCTCTGTCCACCTGGTGAATGTAACTTCAATATTAACTGTCCTTGTGGCTCTGTTTTTGGTCTCCACCAGCCAAGAAAAATATCTTTAATGCTGCTGAATGCTCCACAAACTGGTTGCCAACTGTCTTTGTCTGCTGTTTGGTGCTGGGCATAGTTAGTTTTTAAAGCTTTTTCGCTAAAAAATGATGCCAAGAGAGCTGTGAGACTGAACAAAAACAGTATAGTTGTCAGAAAACCAAAAATAATGAGTAAAAAAAGAAGCTAAAAGGTCCTGTAGAGCTGAGGGATATAGAGTCTGTTAGTAATTCTTGGTGGGTTCGTCTCCACGATCGACTACTTGCACATACACATTGTCTTTGATCCCGTTTTAATATAAAAATATTGATCATAGTGGATTGTGTGTTCATTTTTCATGTTGTTGATCTGGCTGCTGAAACTTGAGCTTTCTTTGGTGCAGAGAGAGGTACAGGCCCGTTTCAACCTTTGAACCTGCTGCACAGCACCGAGCTTCAACATTTATGTGGTGTAGGCTACGTGTTACTTCATAATGCACACATTCACACATGTGGGCACACACACTGTACACACGCATGTGCCACATGGCCCATAGTTTCTGTATTTCTTACCGTTTCTTAGAAGGCAGCAGCACGGTGTATTAAAGATTGATTTAGTCAGTGAAGCAGAGAGTGTGTGTTCACTCCGTTCTCTGTGTTCTCTGGTCAAGGCCACTGACTTTCACCCATCTCAAAACATACACCCCTACTGTATGGCTTCAGGGACACTTCGTCTGACCTCCACCTAGCAGAACATAAATGAATAAAGAGAAAATACAACACAGAACAATCCCCTTTATTAACCCCCCTCAGGTGCATACAGGCTCTTACAATCAGCCCTAGCATTGTTCATGCCGCTCAGCGTTATCGAGCACGTCGCCGACGCGCCTCCAAGTCTGCTCTAATAGCGTGGGTCATCAAGCACTATTCAAGATGAAAAAAAAAGAAAAAACAAGTATTGATTTGAAAATGTCTTGTTCTGTTATTTTTAAAAGCTTTCATCTGTATTTTTTTTCTCTCTGAGCTGGTGGAGGGCCTCAGGTCATGGTTGGGGAGTTTATAGAATGTTCTGTGATCAGTGTTTTCTACCAGTGTGTGTGTGTGCATGTGTGTGTGTGTGCATGTATGTATCAAATCTTGTCAGCCGCAGAATACATATGAGGAGGCAGGAGAGTCATATATCTGACAAAGTGCAGCCAATAAAGTATAATTCATGACTGTTACAGTGCCCGTGGATGGTAGTCATTACTCTTGTGTTGGTGTGCGTGTAGTATATCAGGCCTCAAAACAACAGCCCTCATCACTATATTGATTGCCTGACACCTTCTAAAACATGTTTTTTTTTTCTTGAGAGAGCAACAGAGGGCGAGATAGAGAGAAAAGAGGGAAAGAGAGAAAGATAGATGTCGAAGGAGAGGTGGAGAAGGGGCTCCGTCTTCATACCGCTGCAGCACGACTGTTGTCTGGGTGGTGTAGGTGGTCTCATGACACCAGTAGGGGAGACCGGGGAGTGTTGTAACCAGAGGTGGGAGGAAGTCACGCATGTGCAAGTCAAAGGCAAGTCTTGACCTTCAAGCCAGAAGTTAGCAAATCCCAAGTCACTGTGGTGAGAATCAAGCAACAGAGTCAAGTCGCTGCCACAAGTCAAGCAAGTCACAAGTAAAATCATATGAAATTCTGATAATTTACCACAGTTTAGCCTAAACGTAATGTTAGCTTTCTAGCGTGCCACTGATTTTTGAGTTTTTTTGAGTTCATGGATTTTACTGTTCATTGACACTGAATGTGACCTACTGGAGGCCACGCCCACCACTGACGAGTGACTGTGTGACCAGTCGCACTCCCAAATCCCCGTCCTGAATTTCGCATATTGTCATCTCATCACCTTATCGACAACTTAATCCTTGAATCCACATTTCATTATTTTTGGCCTTCTCATTTAAACCCCCTGTGTGGGTTCTAGATAAAAACCCTTTGACTATAAAAGGGTTCTTCTTTGCACACTTAGAATATGAAACGGTTCTGGGCACAACTTCCAGAGAGGGTTCTGGGTGGAACAGTACACTATAGAAGAGTTCTTGTTCGAGCTTCTCCTCGAAACCTGTCACAGCTGAAGAACCCTTTGTGATTCTAGTTAGCAACATTATTTCTTTTTGTACATCTGTCCTCAGCTAGCATCACAACTCACCACAGTAATGGGGTAGGTTGTAACAACAGAACTCTTTGTGTTTGACATTATCTGTGACTCTGTGGAAGACGTCCAGTTTTTTTTAATTTGTTGTAGCCTAATTTTGGTTCAGCGTATCAAAGTTTGAGAAATCTTGCATGAAAAACCACTGATGCTCAAACAAAATGTGTTACTACCATCCCCGGTCTCCCCTACATATACTGGCACTTACACATAAACTCACAGTCACAGGCTAATCCCAATCTTCAGACCAGTTATCATTGCGTGAGATATACAGTATGTGTTGTCCAGTCCCTGTTTCCTCGGTTTAGACAGTGCAGTTTGTTCTTGGTACACAGTGCACAGCATTGTTTTCTGATAGCAAGAATTTAGCCACAGTTGCTTCTCTGTGGACGTGCTGCTAATGCGTTGCATGTGAAAGAACATTTTCATGTGATCATCATCCATCTCTTCCTTTCATGAAGTTGTCCCTTGAAGGAAAAAATCGCGCTGTCTGTAGTGTTTTCTGTCAACTTTCTCCCTCAGTGTTGTGTCTCCGTCAGTGATTCCTCGTCAGCTTTGGTTCATGTCAAATCACAATGTTTGATCGGTGCGTGTGAGCTGGTGGTGGCAAACACCAGCCTCTTACTGACAAGTTCAACTTCAACCCCAGTGAGGACAATTTCAAGTTTTATGACGTAGTAAAATTCATATTAAAGGGTCTGTTCACCCAAATAAAAACCATATTTTTTATTGTTTTGTCATAAACGTTATGATTATCTGCTTTTATGTTCTGCACTTTGTTAATTATATGCATGAATTGTGCTATATAAATAAAGGTTATTGATATGATATTTTCTCCCTTTTCTTTGCTGGTATCAAGCAGATACCAGCAAAGAAAAGATTGCTTTCATTTGCCTGGGTTTTGAGCAGCCTGTCCAAACCATAAAAAAACAAGCGTCCAGGTCATCTGTGCAAGCAGCTTATAACAGCCCATATTTAAAGGTAAAGGTCAACTTTACTGTCACATATATAATCAAACAATGCAACATACAGTGAGGTTTAGTGGGGAAAATGGAGGACCAGAGGAAAGCACAGGAAAAAGCAAAGTCCACGCAGAGAGGCCCTGCCCGAACCGGGATCCGAACCGAAGACCTTCTTGTTGTGACGTTTTACAGTTAATGATAGGTGGCGACCTCTATTGGGGATAGACATTATGACAGGAGAAGTATAAATAGGTGGTCGGGTGGATGGATGACTAGGAGGGGTTCTCTACAGTAGGTGTGGCCCTCAGAAAAATCCTGCGCGCCCTTGAAGGTGACATGAAATGCAGGAAATCAGAATCCTACAACACACTCCTTGGCTAGTGCATCAAACTGTTACCCCCCTAACACGCATCTGTCAGGTTAAGAAGGAGAAATCTACTGGTTTCATGGCAACTAACGACACTTAGCAAGTGTTACAGGAAATGTGCCCTGTCATCAATACTAGTGCTGTATTTCAGTGGACAGCTCAGCAGTTTAGTGTTGATGTGAGATGGACACATTTTGAAATTTAATCTTTTATCCCGCTTGGTGGTATGAGCCACAAATGTCACCTTTATGTTGTGGGGTGAAAACAAGCACCGTTATATTGCAAGGCCAGTTAACGCATGTACATCTGTTAATGATGTTACTTAATGTTAGTAAGTGGCATGGGTACCGACTGTGCCTGTAGACTGAAGTGAATCATAAAAGAGTCTTAGTGATGGTGTAACTTAAGTTTTTATTGTTAAAAAATATGGTCTTACCATAAAACACTTGCTTTTTGAGTTTGGTTTAACAGTCTGTCCACTCCAAAGACTTCTTGGAGCAGAGGGTACTTAAGTTTTTCATGTTATGTTGGTCACATTTGCCGACTTCCTTCCTCGCTTTCTGACGTATCTGATGTATCCCAGAGGCTATAGCATTTAGCAACTAGCTAACAATGGCTAGCGGGAAAAGCTTGAATAAATTACTGTTTTAAGATTGTTGGAAACATTTGAGAAAATGAAAGCAAGCGACTTAAAATATATTACAGACATAGGACTAGTGTTTTAGACATCTTAAAGTGAAAAATACTGTAGCTTTAACTGAGCTGACATACCTTCTCATAATGACCTTGTAAGCAGTAATGTGGGAAGTGGGAGTAAAACTGACTGTTTTTCTTTTTCTGTCGGCTCATAGTAAAAGGTTGCGTATTGAGTACAAACAGGAAAAATTAATCAACTCTTACTTCGTCTGACCTCAGGAGACAGATAAAGTGATCTGCCTCATCTGCAAACAGGTGAATTCGATACTCAGGGGATTTAATATTAAATGCCATTCTGAGACTGATCGCAAAACAACTTCATTTGTTGTCCCGTGGAGGCCTCGATCATGTGCTGGCTCCTTAACTTGGCACTCAGTCATCAAAACTTTGAGAATCCCTCTTTGTCATCCAAAAGCAAATTTTATCTGCCCAATTAAATAAAAAGTAGCCCAGTTTGCCAGAAAGCTACTGGCATCACCGTCTGTGTGGCTGAGCACCACTTAGGGAGAGTTTGTAATTTGGGGGAAGTGACCCATTAAAAAGTGTTCGGAAATGGTTTTGAGCTGATATCAGACACACATTTACATTCTGATGTTATGAAATGATGCACACACACACACACACACACACAGCTATGGATGACTGCTGATGTCGCCCCTTTAGGTGCCTTATTTATCCAATTTTACAGCTGCAGTTTTTCAGGTCCATTTTTTTTTTCTGGCACGGGCTGTCGTATCAACTTACATTCAGTGTCAAAATATTTGCTGGGTGTCATTTCACGTCCTCTCCCTGATCAACGCTGTATTTTGATTTTCTTCCTCATTCTGTCTTTCTTCATTTAATCAACCCCCCCTTATGGAGCGTTCATGGACTTGATGGAACCTCAGATTTTTATGCGGCGGCTGATATACGGCCGTATTAAAGACGGGTGCTTTCCGTTTGACGAGCGTGGTTTAATCTAAATCAAGATATGGCTCCCTCGAGGCCCCGGTGCTGTAATCATGTCAAACTGGCGATACCCCTCACTGTCACTCTCCCTCCATCTCGCCTGATCATCATCTGCATTGCAATTATCGAGCAGATTTAGATGGTATCTGGCTCTTAGGTAATCAGGAGGAGAATGGGATTAGATGTAACGTTATATGGATATGTTGTTAATCTCAATGAGTTTGCGTCACGTAGCTCATCTGGCTGCGGGATATGTGACATCTGGATTTGGGGCTTTGTGTTTGGTTCAAGGTTAAACTATTGATCAGTGAGTAAAACATCTCTAAATTGGAAAGAAAACAGACTGGAAGTGGATGTTGTTGCGGCTGACAATTACTCACACAATAAATGAGTTTTAATGCGCGAGCTTATATACAAGGCGATATTATAAAGTCTCTATATTACTTAATCAAGCAGTCATGTTAATTGTGTAATAGGCTTGTATATTTCCATGCTGTCTCATCTCATTTACATATTTACGCCTGTGTTAATGAGGAGGGCTTGATTAAAGAGGGGGAGGAGGGGTACGTAAGTGGCTCCGCCCTCAGTATCACTGATTTATTTATACTCATTAAGCCGAATTGCACGGATCTACATTCCCGTCTGTAATAAGGGAAGGATTGTATTAAATTTCATGGACATATCACAGCAAACCGTCCTGTCATGAATGATATAGGTTGCTTTTGTGCCTACTTTAAATGAATAAATTATCAAGACAGATGGAATATCCTGTTGAGGTAGCATTTTAATATGGCAAAATGGGAGGATGAATGAGTGAATTCTTGGAAATTAGAAGTGGATGGAGTGGAGACTCCTTTATCAGGACGTCATTGCCGCGGGGCCGCTCGGAGTAGTGGCGAGCCTGTTCTCTCCGGAGCTGTAGCAACGATGCAGAATAATGAAAATAAGTGTGTCCATTAGACCAGTTAATCTTATTTGGCCTGTAACATTGCTCTATGTTTTCATCGCAGACTAAAGGTCCCTTGTTCTCTGCTCTTTTTATGCACACATGCACTGTAGAGGGTCACACACCACACACACGCATGCACGCACGGACACACACACACACACACACAAAGAAACGCACGCACAATCCCCGCCTTCATGCAGACACAGTGATTTAGCAGTCTCACACAGACAGACAGTGGCTTCACTCCTCTGTTCTCTCGCCTCTCCGTTCCTCCCTTCTCCTCCTCCTCCTCGTCCTTTTCACAAAACAACACAGGACTCTTCTGAACCCCCGAGGAGAAAGAGCAAAATTTACAAGAGGAACACAGGGGGATCAGTGCTGCTGTTGTGTACTGGTGAACAGCACCCCTTTGACTGGGAACCAGAGGTCAGGGCATGGCTCCCAAAGCCTGCTGCGCTCTTTGGTGCCTGTGTGTGTGTGCGTAAGTGTTTGTGCATGCATGCGTTTGTGTTCCTTGAATGTGTGTGTTGGCATTTGTATGTGTGTCAGCCTCAGGGTGCATGAAACCCCGCCTGCTAATGTTACGGGAAAGTCACAAACTGTTTTTGTGGCGAACTGGAGTCACATGACAGCACAGCCTGTGTGTAATCTTTTTATACACACTGTAAACTATAGCATTTGGCTTGTGTTGCTGTGTGATGTGCTAGCATGGCATGAGGATGAACAGTTTGCTTATGTATGGTGAGTGACATTGAGAGATATTCCCACAACACAGTTTCACTTCATTCCCCACCACTCTGTAAGTAGCTTATCCTCTTTAAAACCAGTAAATAGTGGCAACACTCAGAATTTAATAAGATTAGACCAGTAATTTTCACCAAAGTGCCCCCTGAAGACAGGGTATTTTTGGTCTTTTTTTCTCTCCACACAATTATTCTCTCATCAAGGATTGGGTCTTTTTTGGAGAGCATTTGAAGCCTTGAGTGGTAGCGTGCAAGGCGATGACATCTGCATCCAATTCAAGGCTTCAAATGCTGTCTACATCCTATGTATACTGACTGCACACAGATGTAGGAAGTAGGGCAAATGATATAGATAGATGTCAGCTTGTAATGTAAAAGACAGGATGTAAAGTGTAGACAGCAGGATGTGGGCTGTAACTCATATGATTTGTGATCAAATATAGAGCATGATTGATAGATACAGGAGGCAGAGTGAATGATGTGGGACACAGAGTGAAGGATTTAAGATGTACAAAACTGGATGATAAAGAATTTCCTCTAATGGGTCTGTTTGGGACATAGGATGCAGGACATAACACAAGAAGTATGAAGCAGAACATAAAGATGCATGATATAGGACACACTGTAGAATGTGAAGTAAAAGTGTGATGTGAGACATCACAGGTTGTACAGTATGAAGACGAGGACGGGATGTAGGCTGCATCTTAAGATGTAGGAAGCAGGATGTGGAATGATACAACAGAAAATGCATTTTGTATTGAATACTGGCCACAATGCATTGATTTAAGATGTAGCGTGAGGGACTTAGGATGTAGGATGAAGGACATTCATGAGCACACTTTGTTAGATGTAGACTATGAGTCATTTAATTAAGGATATACAACATGGAATGCACAAAGCTGAACAATGCATTATAAGCTGTAACATAAGATGTAGGATGTGGGATGTTGCAACATAAGATGTAAAATATGTTTTTACGTCTATTGAGAGCCTTGTGATATAGAATGAATGACAATCTACAGTAGGCTACATATTGAAGAATGTAGAGAGCACAAATTGTAATACATGATGTAGGATGTATGTTACAGGGAACAGCTTGTAGAAGAGGATGATATGGATGTAGAGTTTAGGATGTTGGCATTGGTGTTAGGATGCCGCAAAGAGAGTGTAAGAAGTAAACTAGTGTGTGGTGTTTGGGCTTTAGTGTCTTACAGGTCCATGAAAACGTACAGAATAAAGGATGCAGGATGTGGAGTGTTACACCGTGAAATGGATGTCGTATTGAAAATTGACCACAACGCAATGATTTAAAATCTAGAGTGAGACACTTTATGAAGGATAAACAACAAACGATGAACAAAGTTGAGCATAAGTTGTAACATAAAATGTAGGCTGTAGAATGTTACAGAATAAGACGTAGGTTAAGATTTTATGTACTGTATGTACTGTTTTATGTACTTTTACTGTAACTCTGTATTCAGAGCCCACAGCTATGTTTTTAGGCGTAATGTTGGGGACTTCAGATATAGGATGAACGACAGTCTACAGTGAGCTATATATTGACTTGTAATACATGATGTAGGATGTATGTTATAGGAAACAGCTTGTAGGACAAAGTTATATAAGACAGAGCTGTTAAACGTTTTTCAGGTTATGGACCCCTTAGCTGATTGAAAGGTTTTTCTCTGGTTTGCGTGAACGCATAGCTGCTAAGTCAGCAGCTTGGCTAATGTTAGTTTTGTTAGCCTCACCCTCTGCACTTTCGCTGGGGGTTTCTGAGGTGGAAGGTAGTCCTATGTCAGAGTGTCTTGCTTGTGAAGTTACAAAACAATCCATTGTCTCTGTAGGCTACAGTTGAGATAATAATACAGCTAATTGGCCGATTTGTTTCAGTAACACATGGCTAACTAGTTCGTCGTTATGGATGGGTGTCGCACAATGATTTAGCAGGTTAGCAGGTTGATTGATCTTTGCTAAATCATGTCGAATTCATGTTAATGTGTATTTTCACACATATTTAAGTTTAGGAAAAAAAAACTTTCAAAAAGTAGGATGTTGGCATTGTCATTAAGACACAGAAAATATGATGTAAGAAGTAAACTGATGTGTGGTGTTATGGCTTTGGTGTGTTAAATTTGCAGGATAAATGATGCAGGATAATATGTAAGATATTGTGGGTTTATAGTAGATTTGATTTAAGATTTTGGATCAGCCACTTTGTACAGTTTGTAAGATGTCGAACAGGGAGCAATTATGTTGTAAATGGGATTGAGTACAGGACATAAAATGCAAGACACAATAAAATATGTAGGACGCAGTCTGTATATAATACAGAATGATTTGTACTGGGCTCCAAAATCAATCATGAAGTACTGCTACTGTACGCAAAATTCAAAATTGACCAGTGCAGGGGTGTTTATTTCACTCAAACAATGACATTAAGACTGACAACAAGCAAGATGTAACACTGAATGATGATAGAAGGGGACTGTTTCTAAATGCATCAACACAGGTTGGAGAAGCAACATCAAAACACCATTTGGAGTCACAGATATGACATAAAGCAGGGAGACAACCTCCATAACGGCTGAGTGGATGAACGGATGGATGGAGCGGAGGAGCCGCAGGGTGTGGAAGTGTTTCATCTCCAGCCTGTATACCAAAAGGTGTAAGTACGTAATGGGTGCCTGCTGCCTTCTAACATTCCCATCATCACAACAGTCAACACCTAGACAACATACACACTCTCATACCTGCACACACACGCAAAACACAACCTGAAAGCACTTTCATGACACAAGAAAGCAAGTGTTAAAGGCAAGAGCCTGCGGGGTCAGAAGTCATCAGCTGAGGGGCCTGAAATCATGTCACAATGCACTTATCCTATTCCAAACCCTCACATCACATAGCTCAAACAGCTGTGCGGCCTGCTTTTTTTTTTTATGACTGTTGATGCCTTTCAAATGTGGTGTTCAGGAAACCCTCATTGATATATACCTAGTGGCAAGGTGATAGTCCCTGTCCCTCCTTAATTCAGTCCTTCCAGCCATCCAGGCAGCCTGAGTGCTACCAGCAGAGCAGTGATGGATGACGCAAGGCTCATTAGGATAAGACAACAAAATCAATAGAGCGAGCGCAGGGGTGTCAGCGCCTCAGACACGCCAGTAAAAACCACACTGATAGTCTATTGGCTGGCAGTGGAGTGTATCTGAGTTTTGTTGTTTGTGTGTGTGTGTGTATCTGTGCCTGTGTGTGGCTGTGAATGGGGAGCAGTTACGGGGTGAGTGATTGATGCTGATGGATATGGATAATGGATAAACTCAAATATAAGAGCCGTCGATGGGAGGTTTGTGTGTCC
>JAJHUR010113058.1:0-22045 GCA_027495735.1 Lutjanus campechanus | reverse complement strand
AATGCTTTTTGTATTTTGTCTGCTCTTACAGGGGTGATCAGCCAGTGGCAAGGTGAGTCTAAGGAGCGCGTCATTTCACTTGTCCTCACCCACCTCCCGCTGCTCAAACCTGGCAACGTTGAAGCCAAGGGCGAGTACATGCGCCTGCTGCCACGCATCCTGGCCCACACCATTGAGCATGGCCATCACCTGGAGGAGTCTCGGCAGCTTCTGTCATACGCTCTCATCCACCCTGCCACCTCCCTGGAAGACCGCGCCGCCCTGGCACTCTGGCTCAACCACCTGGAGGAGAGGGCCGCTGCCCGGGGAGACTCACTGGAAAGGCCTCCACCTTCTGGGCCACATCACCACCACCACCAGTCGACGCCTCCATCCACCCTCACCTCATCAGGATCCTCGTCCTCCACAAACACCTCCTCATCAGGCAACCTCTACTCCTTGCATCATCACCAGCGCTATGGCTCGGACGACCGCCTCAATGGGTGGCAGAGCTCCAGGGATTCAGGGCTGGGTGGAGGCTGGCATCAGCAGCAGCAGGGCTGTGAGAACGGGCACCTCCTGCTCTACCCATCATCCTCTGTGCCGGCAACCATCAACACGGTTGGAACAGGTGGAGGCGGTAATACTAGTAAGTGAAGTCTCCTCTGTGCTGTGTTCCTCCTACTGTGTTCATCAGCCCATTTCTAATGCTTTAACAGCCATCCACACATAGATAAAGTCAGCATGTGTGGTTGGCTCTCTGGTGGTGGCCACACTTGATGACATAATTGACACAATAATGTAATGTAATAGTAGATGTTATATCACTGTAACAACTTTTTATGCCTCTGTGCCAGCAACAGCTCTGGCTGGAGGCTTTATGTTTTGGGGTTGTCTGTCCATCCACCTTGAGGGAATTTCTTCAGACTAATGCAATAATATGCCCTTTACATAATGCAATATTAAAAGAGGACCACAGTCTCTAACTCTGGTTATCACTTGGTATATCACTTGACTGACATGCTTAATTGTCCTGTATATCAATCTAATATATCAGTATATATTTGATGTCCTGGCATCTTTCTGGTGCATTTACGAACAGATTCTCCCTGATTCTTCACATGCTTCACCCTCATTTAATATGCATTCTGTCCAGGTCTCCTCTGTTATGCTCGGTCTTCCTGTCCCTTTTTTATTCTTTAGATTTCAAACCTTCAGTTTAATGGGATAAACAGAGGTTGGAAGTGGAAGTGTATTTTACTGGAGGAACCTTTATCAGTTAATTATAAGAAACAATAGAGAAACCTGTGAAATTTCAACTTTCTCTGTTACTATCTTCACACACAAATAAGGTGTGACAAGAAGATGGATGGATACAACACAAAACGCCTTACATGATTGACAATTGACAGTTGTGCTCTTAAATCTGCCCACAGTTTAGATTTCTCAGTCAGAGGTTTAAGCTAATCCATCAATATTTATCCTCCTTTCATTGACTAGCATTGGATGACAGGTTTATTTCCTTTGAATGACCACTTAACAGAAAAAAAATACCAAAATGTCACATTATTTCACAATGTGCCACCTTTCACACATGGAATAAATTTATTCTTTTTGAATCTGAGGAACCTCTTGTACTCTTTTGTTGGCACGGAAACAGTTTTTCTGTGAAGTGGGGCTGGTGACTTTGGCTACACACACCTGGCACTATCATTTGAAAAGTCTTAACTATCAAGGCCGCAAACCTTTTTACAATTCTTTAAGTTTACTTTATGTTCTTTGGTTGCCTTTTTTTTTTTTTTTTTTTCCAAATATATGTGCTGCCTTTCAACCCAGACTGGCTTCAGTATGTTTAAAGTCAAGGTGGTCAGAACCACTACACCATCTGAGAACACATCAGTGATTACAGCCACCTACTCTGGCCTGATGATAGTCTCTCTGTCTGGGGTGGCCACCTGATCGCCTGCACCCAGGCACAGTTTGACACTGGGGTCTCTAAACTTTAACTCATGTGGCAAACAACTCAAACAAAGCACCTTTAGTTGTCAGAAAGGATGTTTTGACAAAGTACAATAGTAAGCTATATAACAAAGGTTTTTTAAATTTGTAGGAATTTATTTTGGTATCAGGAATTTATTTAGGTATTTATTGGATAATAATTAAAATAGTTTCTTAAGCACTAAAACATCTGTACAGCATTTAGCAACACAGCAAAGATAATATAAAGTTAACTTCACTTCAAATGCTGGTTTGATTTGAATCCCATTAAAGACACTCTTGAGACAAAAACAACACTCCAAACACACTTAATATACCTTCAACGCACTAAATAGTGTCAACCCATTACATACACTCTGGTCAGGCTGACTGCACTCTGGACAACCCACACAGCAACTACAGGAGCTGTGTGAAGTGGACAACAACACACAGAGAGGGCAGGGCTGTTGAAATTGAACATAACTATGGTCAGAGCAGGATATTTCCAGACAAGAATGCAAGGGCTCTGTGTTTTTTTTCCTGGGAGATGAAAGAAACAGCTGAGGGTTTATAAATAAAGACACATTTAAAGCCCTGCTCACTGCTCCAAGAAAGATCCTCTTGTATTTTTGACTCCTAGCAGCTTCAGTCCCACACAAAAGACCTCAGGATTTCACAACTGATGAACTACAGTAACCTCAGCCACCAGCACAAGATTGGTGGACACAATGAGCAGATGCTTTTCTTAACTAATGAAAGTGAGTAGAAGTGGTGATGACTATACCACAACATATTGATGTGTGGCTATTTAGTGGTGCACACAGCCAGAGGAAGATGATAAAATATGTTTCATCAATGCTTTTGGCATCAAATCACATGGGCCACTCAGAATGTGCATCATAAAGCAATAAATAATACAGTAATCATTTTGATCACTTAGTATCCATCATTGTCTCCTCAAGTCTTCAGCCCTCCTCCCTGCACTGTGTTCCTCTGGTCATCGTGATGATCACATGAGTATAATTGTCCAACCACATCAACCTGTGTGCTACTGATACCACATCCTGTTGACCCCCTACCCATACTCTCAGCGTCAGTCCAAACCACAGCAACACATACCACCCATCCTTTCCCTTGTAAGGCAGCCTTTGTGGGAGACTGTATTTAGGGAAAATGGCTAATATTTAGGGACTGGAACTTGTAATGTTAGCTGGGCACCTATTTTAAACGGGGCCCATGAAGTCCTATACATAGCGCCAACAGTAAGAGGACCACATATAGGAGGAGGAGAGAGCCTGGAGTATTGGTGGCAGCTCAGCCCGTCAGAGCGGCGACACAAAAAGCTCTGTGGCTCTCCACCTTTTCATTCAGTATACCTCCGTCAGCAGGAAAAAAAATGTGATGTTGGAGCTTCTTTTATCGAGTTTTAAAGATTTGGGATTTCAGTAGTAGCAGTTACCTTGGTTTGACCCAAATACATCTCCATCATGAGTTCATCCTGAGGAGTACGCATTTCAATTATTAATAGAGAAATGAGTCGAGAGAAGGAGATATAGAGAGAAAGAAGAAAGGTTTATCATACAGATAGATTTCATTGCTGTAGGTACAAACAAAAAATGTAAAACATCACTGATATTTCCTCCTCATTCAGGATGTGTTGATTGGAACGTAGCTTCAAGGTTGAGTTTCCAAACCAACAAACAAGAGAAGAGAGAATTTAGATCTATACAACGTGAAAATAAACATTTGCGTACATAAAAGTTAAGTGAAGCAAAAGCTTTTTGATTGAACATGCAGGTTTTGCTTGCTTAGATGTTCAAGTTAAACTTGATAAATTGACTGACTGTAGAGCAGACATATTGCAGTAGTCATAGATCTAAGGATATCAAAAGGCTGTCCATTTGTGAGGTGTAGTATCAGGAGAGTTTTGTGTGTTCCCTGCCTGACAGATGCAGCCTCCTCTCTCCAGCTGTCTCCAGTTAATTCACAAACAAATAATTTCACATCTGAAGTATAGCTGTGAAGCTCTAACGTCAGACATGGATGAGAAATTGTGCAGTTACCACATGCGAAGCACAAAATGTGTTTTTGCACAAGGATGGGTTAAGGATGGGTATTTAATTTTATCAATACCAGTATTGATACAGATGTTGCTAATGGATATCAATAGTTATTGATATTCTTATTGATACTACTCACCACAGTTTAGTCCAAGAAAATTAAAGAAATTTTAATTAAAAGATGTAAAAAGATTTAAGTTATTTTAGTATTACTTTTTCAGAAATGTTTCCTGAGTTATTGCATTTAGTTTGCAATATTATTAAATTTAGGACATTGTGAATGCACCCACACTTTTGAACATTTTACCTTGTCAGCTGTTTAACGTCACATAAATACTAGGGGTGTCACAATTTCAATATTAAATTGAAAATCAATTGAAATGAGCTTTCAGTTTCAAAAATCGAATCAAAAGGCAGAATCGGCGTTTCTCCTAGTATTTGTTTTTCTCTCTACCCCTGCCTATTGGCAGCATCTAGTGCATGTCTGAAAAAAACACTTCACAGACTACACACTTTTGCTTATTGGCCGTTATATCACCCTTGATACCCGGATAGCTTTTTAAATAAGAATTTGAAAATGAAAATGACAGTTGTAAGGACATAAAGCCATTGATCTGATGATCTTTACAAATCAAAACTCAGTAGTCTAACAATGGCATAATTATCAGTGCAAAATAAAAAAAATGTTTAAATTGAAAAGTAAAATCAAATGGTGACCTTAAAATTGAAATATTAGAAAGCCAAACAGTCTAAAAAGCGATGCACAACATGGAACCGGTACCGGTTCTTGATACCCATCCCTAACAAAAAAACTAATTCTATATAGTAAATGAATGCTGACATTATTTAGGTCCATGTCTGATAAATCCAGCTGAGTAAAAAGTCCAATATTTGCATTTGAGAAGTAGTGGAGTAGAAGTATAAAACAGAAATACTCGAGTAAAGTACAAGTACTACGAATTTGTAATTAAGTGCTGTACTTGAGTAAAAGTACTCAGTTACATTCCACCCCTAAGTGCTGCAGTAATCAGTTGATTCTTGTGTTGACAAACAGAAAAATGACTTCATGTGTTTTTAAACACAGGAGTGACTGAGAATCACTTTTGCCAGTGTGATTTCTCCAGTCTTAGCAAAGCTCTGCACCTACCTGACTAGTCTTGTTACTGTCCTGCAGTCCTGACGGGTGGAGGTGGCAGCCAGCAGCACAGTCCACTGAAGCGCTCCGTGTCCCTCACACCTCCTATGAGCGGCCCCAGTAACCAGCCCCTGGGCCACGTCTGGTTGTCCCAGGAGGACCTACGAACGGCCAGAGGCCCAGCCCCAGACCATGCACCTCTCTCACCACAGAGCAGCATCGCTTCCTCTGGCAGCGGTGGCAGTGAGCACCTGGAGGAGGCTGGTTTAGGAGGAGGGTCAGGTCTGCATCGCAGTTCCTTCCATGAGGAGGGCAGTGGCATGAGGGGTGAGTATGAAAAACCAGTGTACAGTTAGTAGCACAATTCTGTAACACTAATCAACTTTCTTAGATCACATTGTGTAAAAATGTTCACATTCAGATGTTGTGGCTCACACTTGTGAGAGTGGTGAGAGCTGGTAGAATGGATGCCACTGATTGATGCAGACGCAATGTTGAACCTGTGTAACAGGTTCAACCAAACTAGTGTTGTCAACATAGTAGGGGTGCCACAATTTCAATATTAAATCGAAAATCAAGTCGAAATCAAAGGCCGAATCGCAATACTCCCTGTAGTTTTTTCTCTCCACCCTCTCCTACTTGCAGCATCCAGCACATATCTGAAGGAAAAAACAACACAGCGTAGCTTACTGACTGTTATATCACACTTGATACCATGGAGACTTTTGAAGAAGAATTTGAAAATGTAATTACAGTCAGTTCATAAAACCAACAATCTCTTGATCTTTACAAACCATGACTAGATAGTTATAGAATGGCTTAGGCATCGTTGCTTAATAAATATATGTTTAAATCGAAAAATTGAATCATGACCTTAAAATCGAAAGTCAAATAGCATCGTGGATTTGGAGAATCATGACACCCATAAAATTTAACATTTGATGATGTAGTGTTATGTACTTTTCCTTGAACAAAGTCACTAATGCTGCTTGGAAAAACACTAAATTTTACACAAACCAAAAATCACAAAGTAGAGGCTATGACTCATCTGCTTTATCGTCTAATTATATCAAGTTATCGTAGTTAATTTAACAAGGATGTAATGTTTGTGCAGGTCATTTTAACATTAAATGTTATCTACACTTGTGCTGTAAAAAAGTATTTAAAAAATAGTGCAGCTCCAGTGAGCAGTGAATTAAGTTACAGGGGAGAAATATCCACAGTTTTTGAATATATTAATATTTTAAAGATTCAGTGTGATTTACAGGGGTTTATTGGCAGAATATGGCAGAAATGCAATATAATATTCTTAAGTGTGTTTTCATTAATGGATTATCACCTAAAAATAAGAATTGTTTTGTTTTCTTTACCTCAAAATGAGCCATTTATATCTACAGCGGGTGCGGGTCATCTGTCAACAAAGTCTGCCATGTTGAACCACCATGTTTCTGCAGTAGCCCAGAACGAACAAACCAAACACTGGTTCTAGATATGGCCTTTGTGCTTTAAGAGAATTTCCTGGCCACCATATGTTTGCAGTGTTTACAGTATGCAAGCTAACTGCTAGATGCCACTAAATCTTACAAACTGGTCCTTAAAAATTTTGTATCCAACTCTTTATTTATACCACTGAGTGGACTGAAGAGGAACTGAGGGGTTTTATTGTTGTGCAGTGTTTAATGATGATCTGAGAGAATTCAGGAGGAATGAAAAATGTAGCAAACCTGTCGTGGATATGGGCTTCCAATTAGATGTTAGGTGCTAACAGGGAGAGAGATGTGACCAGGTCATTGGAGGAACTTATATGACCGTCTGCTGTGTGCGCCTTACAGCCATTCAGCTAGAGGCTCTGGCAAGTTGTTGATCCAGTCAGAGCAGTTTGTCAGTGGAAGCAGAGGCCACAACTACAGACCCCGGTGACCTTACTCTGAGGCTATCAGTGTCAGCACTGCAGTTCAACCTTTCACGCAGTCTCTGACTTTTTTCTTTTTAAGACATTTTTCATCTTGTCATCCAGCTAAACGGGAAAGCTATGCGAACATTCCTCATCGACAGCCCCAAGAGAATCATTTGTCAATTTCACTTTAGAAGAAAATGTTAACACAATTTTTCAGTTGTCTGTTGCTGCCAGAAAAGACTCTGCACTGGATATCAAGTATCAGGTGGAGGAATAAAGTGCCTAATCCATATGTTTACAGAGCATTGACTTCTCAGGATTTAATGTAGGTCTATGAGCACTTCCATGATTTGGTTTTAAACTCTATAACGATATTAATTATTCAGTTAAATCAAACAAATGTCTGATTGTGATCAAACACTCTGCTGAAGTCTTTATTACTTACTGCAAGATTGAGGTCCCTGTTTGCTCTGAGTCTCTGAGTTCACAAAAAGTGAATATAGAGCAACAGATTATCAAAGGAAACACAAACATGTTTAAACACAGCAAACAGAAGAGAATCATAAAATCATAGTGCTGTTCATTTGTTTTCTTCTGAGTTGTACAGAAGGGACTGTTTGTTTGTATTGCCATTACTGCAATTTGTAAGCAAAGAAACAACTGAACCAGCACCAGGCTTCACTCTAAACTGCAAATTAGAACAAAGATGTCTCAGTAGCCAGCTAACACTCAGCAGTTTGAGCGTGAAGTACAGATGAGCTGAGCATTACTAAGCACTTAAGAATTTCCAGTAAGCAATGTCTAACTAAACATGTGATCAGAAAGTAATTTGATTAGTTGAACTTTCTGCCAACAGCATGTCTTGCTAAATGCTTATATTTCAGGTGGAGTTAATCACATTTATCCACAGCCCACATACACATCTCCTATGATAAACATATTAAACACATGGATTATCAAGTCAAGTCACATTTTATTTGTATAGCCCAATATCACAAATCACAATTTCTCTCAGGGGGCTTTACAGTCTATACTGTGTACAAAACCCTCTGTCCTGTACATCCTCAAAAGTGTAAGGGACCCCGCCCAAAAAACAAACAAAAAACAAAGGAAGAAACCTCAGGGAGAGCCACAGAGGGTGGATGCCCTTTATTTTATCAAACTATGCTCGAGTTAAAACATGTAGACCATCTGAATGTAACGTGAGTTAATTTGTCAAAAGTCCAATTTGAGCATAATTACAGGACAAATCTAAGCATGTACATCGATTTAAAATGGAATGATGTTAAGGGTCAAATCCAAAGTTCTATTTCAATATCAGATTTCTGTATTTGTCTTGACAACAAAGAAACACAATATAGATTGTATGTCGTCTGCAGTAGTGACAATGTAAGAATTGAAGCTGGCCAAAGAAATTTCCAGTAATTTTTAAAAATTCTGTGATCAATGTAGCTAGACAGAATCTAACCGCGGTGTCTGTGTCTGTGTCTGTGTCTGTGTGTGTGTGTGTGTGTGTGTGTGTGTGTGTGTGTGTGTGTGCGCATTGTCTTTCCCACAGATGTTCCTGCATGGTTGAAGAGTCTCCGCCTGCATAAGTACGCTGCTCTCTTCTCAACAATGACCTACGATGAGATGTTGTCACTGACTGAAGAGCAGCTAGAAGCACAGGTTCGTTCACACAGAATAAGGTTGCCAAAAGTATTGATACTTTTCGATATCACGTTTTAAAATGATACAACATCCCTTAATTATAGTACTGAAAGTACAGAAGCTATTACAAAAATATCTTAAGTGCTCATTGAAAACCTCAGTTCAGTTTATGCTTTATTTCCTGCCTGAAAGTTGACTTTCAGCAGAGCGTATGCTGAAACACAAATTCAGATATTCAGGTATGTGTGTAAATACATGTCAATACTTTATACTAGTATAAGAAGAAATATGTTAATATGATATTCATAGATTTGAAAAGCAATGCCATTATGTAAGTAGCTTCAGCTGGGTCAAGTCGAAAAGTTTTTAATATTAGACTAAACAGTACAAGACAAACTTAATGATTGCTGTGCTTGTACAAGACATTGAGGAGGAGATTCTGAAACGGAGGATGCAGCTAAAATTAACACAGCTCACCGGGAAGCTGTACACTTCCTCCAGGTGCTGCAAACTCTTTCTCTGTCTGACCCTAATATAATGTACAGCTACACTGAGACATGCTGGACTTCAACAACAGCCCAACGAGGTGTCCTCTGTCTGTGGACTCAATAGACTGTCTATTGGCTTGATCTGGAAATATGTGAGAAGTTGTATTTGCCTGAACTAAAGTTAATTTGCTAGAACCGGTGCTAAGTCCTTTGTTTCCTCCCACTCAAAGATGTGCTTCACTTGCTGCATCTCCTGCTGTTACAGTTTCCATAAAAACATCTGCCTCACTCTTGTTAAAAGACAACCAGCTGTTCCATTTGAAAGAACCCAAGTGCACTGCTCATCTCTCAATCTCACAGAATAGGTATCAGTGTTTTATACCTGTATTTTGTCAATTACAAAAGGGATGTTTGACACAAAACTCTTTCTTCCAACAGAAGGTCACAAAAGGAGCAAGACACAAGATTGTCATCAGCATTATGAAGCTCAAAGAGAGGCAGAACCTCCTGCGCAGCCTGGAAAAGGTCAGAGTGACAATGTATTACATCTCCTCCTCTTCCTCTTCATCATCACACAAAAAACATTCTCATAAAGCTTCTAGTCTTACCTGGAATTATTTGAAATGGGAGGTCTTGTATATTTATTCATTTTGTTTTGTGTTAAATTGTTGTTATTGGTCATTGAGTTGTAACCTTAGTGGACACCTCCTCTCTTTTCCTGTGTGTTTGTGGGAGAGAGTGAGAAGGGTGGCCATTCTCAGTCGGTGTTATGTATCTGAGATGGCAGCTAAAGGAACACCTAATCCAGGAAGGAGAGTTTTGGGCTCTGAATTTAAACCCGTCCGCCTCCACCCCCACCCCTCACCCCTCCATTCAGCCTTCAAAGCAAGACAATGGCGCTCAAGGGCACACCACAGGGGGGACTTCTTGAGCCAGCTAAATTCAGACTTAACCTTTTCACCAACGCTTCATTTTAAAATTTGTTCCCGCTGCATTGGTAGGGCTAGGGAAACAAGACACCTGTTGCTTGGTATTTTAGGTTTACACAGACTCATGTATCGTGCCGCTCAGTGAGGGGTCGGAGGGACGCTGATATCATGCACGTGGATATAAGTAGTGAAAGAAAACTGCATGTATGTATTTTTGGTGTTACTTTATTTTCTGCTCTGTCACATGGCATTGTGGTCAAGGATCCTTCCTCCTCTCTTAGCCTGTCTCCTTCTTAATGTGGAAATAGACAGCTTTTTTGCTTTAACTTATCATTATGAAGTCAGTTGTGATTGCTAAGTGTGATGGCTATAGAATAATGACACCATCTGCATTTACATTGGTTCACTATGAGCCTTGCTTCCACTGTAGATTCATTTTAGAACACGTGAGTGAACAATGTCACACTTTTTCCCTTAAAGTTTTCCTTTAATGTTACTGCCCCCTCCACCAACTCCTGCTTGTTTGTGTGTAGCAATAACGTTACTTAAACAATGTCATTATCATGCAGTGCACATCATTACAATAGCTTATGCCTGTTCCCAAACTCAATAAAAAATTTAACTATTTCAATTTACCTCAGTGAACATGCTTCCTATTTCCAAATTGCTGTTGATCATTTCTTGATGGAGCTAGGCTCTGACTGAGGAAACGGAAAGTGATCTGGTGTTGTGTCAGAGTGTGTTTCCTCATCAAATAGTGTTTCTCTCCGCAGTGCCCTTTGTGGTTGAGGGTTAGGTTATGGTTACAGGGTTCTTACAAGTACTGGAAATCTGAAAACTGAAATTTTAGTGTATTGTTTTAAAGGTTTGAGAAGTACTTGGATTTTAGATGATGTGCTTGCAGTTGTTCAAAATTGTAATGACTTCTATAACAAACTGCTGTCAAACTGAATAGTTTTTTCTTTTTAGATAAATAAATGAAAATAAGTCAGAAAGGGACACATTGCTTTTGCTTTTCACACAAAATGAAAATGATTCTGCTTTAACCTTGCTTGCCACTCTGCGTGTGTGGCTACGCTTAGCGTGATCTGTCAGTCTTTGTTGATGTGTGCCCTCTAAATGAACAGTGCATTGGTGGCTAACAGACAACAACATGACGAGAGGTTGCAGTTTCAATGAGTGATGGCTTGAAAATGAAAAATGAAAAAGATTTTGTTGAAATTATTTGTCTAGTGATTGTTTTATATTTGGACAGTCAGGTTATAAGATGCCAAGTCTAGCTACACACAGGTGACACGTTTTGAAACATGAAACTTGTGTGTTTTCCTTTAATCTGTCACCCTTCCGTAGAATTTTATCATAAAACATAATTTTGGTTGTTTATAGCACAGTGACATCTGATTTAATGTGATGAGGAAGTTGAATAATTATTTTGTGTGTAAATATGTAGTTTACCACAGCTGTAAGGTGCTGGAAGCACTTGGAAATGTTTGAAAAAGTGCTTGAATTTGATGTTGGAAAAGGTGTAGCAACCATGTGGTTAGGTGTAGCAGAGTAAGGTAAGGGGGAACACATATCAACAGGGAAACAGCTGTTGATACAGCACCTGTAGTATTTGCCACCACAGCACAACATTAACAGCATTTGATATTATTGGTGTGCTGCTTGGTACGATAGGGGGTCTGAAAAGTTGAAACCACTTTAATATTCAGCACTTAAGTTTAAAAGTAACAGAGTTCTCTGTCAAGCAAAACACTCATTCTTACTCTCCATACCTTCCCCTCCTCATCACCACCAGGATGTGTTGGAGGGCAGTAATCTGCGCGCCCCACTGCAGGAGCTCCACCAGATGATCATGACGCCCATCAAGGCTTTCAGTGGCGGTGAGGAGGCCTCCCTGCAGCGCACCCTGCTGAGTCCCGAGGGCAAGAGCGCTGCACCTGGCTCCCACCTGAGTGGGGGTAGCGGAGGGGAGGCCGAGTCGGGCGCCAGCGTCATCGCCGAGGGGGATCTACCCGGCCAGTTCACTCGCGTCATGGGCAAAGGTGAGCCGCATGCACCAGCATTCAGTGGAGATTGTTTTCACAGACTGAGAGAGGTTGTTGTTTTGTTTTAATGTGTTGTGTTGTTAATGTCTCTGTTATTTTCCATCTGTGCCTCCTCCTCCTCAGTTTGCACCCAGCTGCTGGTGTCGAGGTCAGACGAGGACAACATCAGCTCCTACCTACAACTCATCGACAAGTGCCTTATCCATGAGGTACCCACTCACCCAGGAATAGACAGACTATACAATAGACGCTATACTAGGAACAGACACCACACAATGATAGTAGCTAGTGGGAATTTTACATGTCTCACAACAAACTTGTCTGCCAGTATATAGGCTGTTTACAAAATAATGGGCCTCAGGCAAGAACATTTTTATGTTCTCCTCTTAACTTTCTCTTTTTTAACAGCAGTGGAATTAAGGGACCTGCTAACACCAAGAAACGGGGTAAAACGAGTGCTGTTAATGCCGAGCCACTGAGGGTCGTACTGTCACTGAAGAAGAAGAAGAAGTGGTTCGTGTGAAAAAAGTTTAAGAAAAACTTCTCGCCACAGCAGGGCGATAGTTTACTGCAATATGAGGAGGCTGTCAATTGGAAGTTAGTGGACAGAATTTGCACCATAATAGGTGTTGTTGCACTGTCGGGCTTTGAAACGGAGGATGTTAACCTGGAGACCTGGAGACTTTATACTTGCATGTGAAAATAATGGCCAGTATGCCCGACAGTAAGTAATAACCAGTTAAATTAAGCCTTTTTGTGTAGATTTAGAATTATAATTTGAAATGCTGTCAAAGAGGATATTGTTGACATGATTATGAAGTGTAATGAATTTTTCAAACTCAAAATGTCTTCAAACTAATGAATTTTAAAAACTTTGATTTGAAAACCAGCAGATTCATGGCACGTGACTCTACAACAGGTCTGGATCACTCATACATTGTCTTTGTATTCTTGATAAAACTGTGAATTGGTGAATATTTTCCTAAATCACAAGTACAAACCACTTAAGAATGAATCTGTTCATACGAGTGGTTCTTGCGTGAGGCCCATTTTCTTTGATGTTGTAAGTTGTAAATGGAAATGGAAGGTTTTTTTTGGGTCAGTTGTTCTAAAATTGTGTTTTAATATACACTTACACACAAGTTACACGACTTAAAAATAAAAATTATAAAAGAACTTTGAGGGTAAATTACATAAATTATTCATAGTGCACCACACATTAACAGCTGATTTCACCATTATTCATGCAGACTTTGTTTTTACTGATGGTTATCACTAATGCGTCTATGATTTAATATCAGCACATAATATTTTGGGAACACATATTACACATACACTTATGTAATTGTCCCCCTGTTAACAACATGCAAATATTATTACTTTTCAGCCTGATCATGAACATTTCCTGCAGAAATGTAAATATTGAGATAGTTCAACAAATTCATGTTTTGAGTTGAAAGTGAATCGGGTCAGTGAAATGTCAGACCCTGTGATACATGGATGTACCATGAATCATAGATGACTTCTGCTGGTTTAAAGAGGAATGTTCTCATCCAGAACACTCTGTATCTCTCTGAACCTCTCGAGTTTCAGAGAGACACAGAGTTTAGATATCGGTTTCATTATATCCCATCATAGATGACAGTTTCATTATGTTCCAGTATAAATGTGCAGCATCATGCTTTAAATTTACTCTTCTGTGAAAGAGAGTTTTTGGGTGAAGCAGACATTTGTTCCGACACAATGCACCTGAACATTCTCAGCCAGTCATGCTTCATTTCATCCCTGATTCGTACTCCCTGTTCTCCCCTCCCCCTCCCTGTCAGTCCTTCACTGAGACGCAGAAGAAGAGGCTGTTGTCATGGAAACAACAGGTCCAGAGGCTGTTCCGGTCCATTCCAAGGAAAACCCTCCTTGACATAGCAGGGTACCGACCGCAGAGAAGGTTGGCTTTAATTTTCTTTGTCCTCTTATTTTCTTCTTTTTATCGTCTGTAATGAAAACACTTAAAATCAAAGTCACTTTACTTTGATGAAACAGCCAGAAAAATACAGGTTGTAAGAAAAAACTACAGATTTCTGGCTGTAAATGATGGGAGTGGGAAATGCCAGAAACAATAAGAATGACAAACACTTTCTATGAAATTCACTGATTCCCCTCATTATTATAAATGCAGGCAAACAGAAGTGAGTTAGAGAATGATCTATTCATCTGTTTTTAGTCAGTGTTTCCTGTATATTCATTAGTTGTGGGTTGGATTCACAAAGATGACATCACCACCACTGCCAGAGTAAAAATGCTTTTCAAATTTGCATGTTATTTTCATATTGAACAAATCTAAAACTGTTACTACAATTTCAACTTGGTTCAAAACATTTTTCTTTCTCCTCCCCTTTACCACAGCTTCATCAAACTAGACTACAAATTGCAGTTATGAACATGATTGTGGGAAAGAGTCTGCTGCTTGTTATTAAAACAATTTTATACATTCAGATTGGAGTTAATTTATCTTTGTCTTTGCTCTTGGCTTTACTGATCTGGGGCCTCATTACAGAAACTTCCTATGTATAAAATCCTCTCTTAATTTAGGATGACATTTAGGATTTTTGGTGTTAGAGAAACATGTTTGTTAGCTGCACAGAGGAAAAATTCTTATCTTATACCTTCTAAACTTATCTTTGGAAAGGAATTTAGCTGTTACAGGACCAACCTAACTGAATAATTTGGAAAACTTAAGATAGGATAGGAAACCCTTCTGTAATGAGGCCGCAGCTCATTATTTGTAAAACTTTTAACAAAGGTGCAGTTACGTATTCACACAGTTGCAACACCTGTGATCAGGAACTCAAACAGTGGTTGCATGTGTCTCTTGTTTTGTCCCACTGCAGTCGTTTCGGCCAGTCCAACTCTCTCCCCACCACTGGCTGTGTCGGGGGCAGCGTGTCAGCCAGGAGGAGCCTTCGCCAGTTCCAGATGCCCTCCAGGAGCTTGCCGGGTGCCAGGCTGGGCCTGCTGGGCAGTGGAGGGCTGCTGGGACCCACACCTCGCAGCTCCAGCAGCACACCCACGGGCCCCAAGCAGGGGAGACAGGTGAGCCAAACCAACAGAGAGAGTAAACCACAGGGTTCGTACAAGGTCTTGGAAATTTGGAAAACGCTTTATTTTAATGTTTTAAAGATTAGAATATGCTTGAATTCTTATACAGTCCTTTAAAACAGCTTAATTTTTAAATAATCTGGTGTTTCATCCACACAATCACTCATGTAAATTAAAACTCTTTAAACATTTGAATTGAAAAGGGCTTGCGTGCCTGGGTTTTATTCTTAAAAAGCTGTACGGACTCTGAAACCGGCAGGGATGATAGGGAGTCAGATGAGAGGGTAGACAACAAAGAGAGACATTAGAGTTAAACCAGTGTGAGTAAACTAAGGTTTTCCCATAATTCCTGGGTACAATGAGCCTTTCATTTTCCACAGTGTGTTACTACATTTATGTATTAGTATTTATTTACATATATTAGTATATGTGAAGCTAAAGTAGTGTGAGATTGTGCACAATTTGTTTTATTCTTTTAGGGCTAAAACTGCTGATTGTCTTATCGGTTAATCTATAGATTTGATCCAGGAATGATTGTGTAGATTAATCGTCTATTAAATGTTAAAAAATAGTTTTAAAAAAAGGGCGCATCACTGTTTCCCAGAGCTCAGTGTGACATCTTCATATTGTATTTTCTGTCAGATTAAGAGTCAGAATCAATTCTAAGAAAAAACCTGAGAAGCCAGTGAGATTGCCTTTGTGTTTGATAAATAAACAGCAACAACAACAATAATAATAATAATAATAATAATAATGATAATAATAACAATAATAATAATAATAATAATAAATATTAATCACTTAAGCAAGACCGAGCTATACATCACATACTGGACAACCAGCGGAGTTCTTTCTCCAACAGACTGAGACAGCTTTGCTGTCACAAGGACCGATACGGGAAATCTTTCCTCCCTCAAGCAATAACACTGTACAATACCTCACCTCTGTCTGACAGACAGCACTCCGAACTCTCCACAGTGGGTTCTTTATAGTTCTTATAGTTCTGGTCCAACCAGATTTCCTATTTGTACTGCTGGTCATGGCTAATTGCACATCTGTCTCAATACCACTCTACCTCATTTCTCACCGTCTCGTGTATATAATTTATGTCTACTTACATTTGATATTTTGCACAGTGTTTTGGTACACTACAGTATAGTACTATTGTATATTTATCTATCTATACCCACGGTTTAAAGACATATGGTTTGGTTCACTTCCACAAGGAGATGTTACATTACCGTTTTAAATTCCTGATGCCAACTTCCATACCTGAACTTTGTGTTTCAACCAATACCGACTACCGATTTGATACCAGTATGTTAAAAATGTATACATATATTGAATGGCATACGGGATGCCTGCAGGGCCCCATTTCTGGGTTAATAAATTATGTGGTATTGAATCAGTGTATAGATTTGCATACTTGCTGACACAGCTACCAACAGTTTCAGCTGTACTGGAGGTATACCAGTATCAGCACCAGTTCCTGAGGCATTTTCTGATGGTGGTATTGATATCAGAACAACCCTACCTCGCCAGAGTGGTCATCCTGGGGAGAATTTCAACAGACATGGTTTCTATGTGCGGTCATTTTCATAATTAGTGTGTTATTACTTAATCTAGGATCAACAGAGGTGGTTGGATAGGTCAGATGATGAGGTTCAGACTATTTCTTAAAAGGCCTGTGAATTAAAGTTCTCTAATACAGGAAAACTAGAACTAAATTCATGGTATCAGTGTGTGTGTGTGTTGTGTGTAGTGGATGGAATGCTGACTGGCCGTGGTGTTCGTGACTCCACAGAGGAACATTTTGAAATGTGTAATAATACATTCCAGGATGTTTACAATAACCTGGGCAGCAGAATTCCTTCTTCAGCACGTATTCTGCCCGAAATAGACTTTTTATTCCACGACAAAAAAATGCGGGGTGAGGAAGAGGAGCAGCGGTGGTGTTTGGCGAATGAAGTGAGGTGGATGGAACTCGTAGGCAGGTCACCCCACATACCAGAGGCCCTGCGTCAGTGCCGAACTCTGAAACAGGAGGAGCTGTGGAGCTGTTTCAGGCCCATCCTGGCACACTTTGGTCTGGGCTGACCCGGCCCTCTCTCTCTCTCTCTCTCCCTCTCTCTGTCTGTTTCCTTGTGTCTCTCCCTCTCTCTCCTTCATCCCTTACAATGGGAGGAAATACCTCAGTTCCTCCTCCTCACGCTGGACCTTCTTGTGTGGGACTGCACTGTGGATGTGTAGAGAGAGGGAGAAGTAGAAGGAGGGTGGGAGGGAAATATGTGAGTCATAGTTTGGGAGAGGTAGCTGTGGTGTCAGAGGAGGAGGAGGGGCAATGAGAGAGAGAGGCAGAGTTTGTATGAGTGTGTGTGAGAGTAAGAGAGCCAGTCAGAGGCAGTGAGAACAGTGCACAGGCATTTCCTGTTTTTCCCTGGCCCGTGGCACTGGAGGGCCGCGAGGAGGGAGGGCAGAGGGAGAGAGGTGAGGGGAGGGGCATGTGGCGGTGGCGTTGGGGGTATAATAGGCAGGTTACAGTGAGGAATTCATGTGGTGAGCGTCTGAGACTGTCATTAGGTGTGGGCCAGACATCCAGACAGGAGCGTGGGGGGTGAAAATGTTAAAGGAGCTGTGGCCTTGATCTTAACCCCGGCTTCTTTCAAGCTTTCACATTATATATTTCTCTTTGATCAGTGAAAGTTAAAGCAATGTGTGAAAAGCACTGATGCAGGAATTGGGAGATGAGTTTAAAGTAAGAGGAGGATGTGTGAGCTTGAAGTTTGCGCATCAAATTAGATCAGAGAAACATGGCTTTGCCTCTTAAGTAATTAATTTTAACCAGGTTACCCACCAGCTAATAAAGAAACTATAAAAACAAATAAAGTCTAAATGCAGTTTATACTCAAAATTATGATGTGTTGAAAGGGAGAGTTCACCCCTAAATCAAAAATACATATTTCTTTCTTTGGCCTGTGGTGCCAGTTATCCATCTAAATTATGGATGTTAATTTGATGTTAATCGATTAACTGCTGTGAAGAATTTAACTGATTAAAAACGCATTAATCGATAGTCTACAAATGGCAGTACAGTAATTCCACTAATCATTATGTTGAATAAGGAAACTTAAACCTGAGGGGACAAAACTCCTTCTGAAGCCATCTCTACTCCGTTTGAAGGACTTGTATCTCTGTCCAGCGCTATGACACTAATCCTACAGAGGCGTTTGGATGTTCTGTAAGTTGATTTATTGTTTAAATATTCTCCTCAGGGTCTGTGGTTTGCCAACCCTGGAGGAAGCAACAGCATGCCCAGCCGGACCCACAGCTCTGTGCAGAGGACCCGCTCCCTGCCGGTTCACACCACGCCACAGACCATGGTCATGTTCCAACAAGCTGGTAAGAAACTCGCAAATACACACACACACACACACACACAGATGTGACAGATGTAGCTGATGCCAAAAATGTATATCTATTATTATATTTTATATGCTATATTTTATATGTCTTATTCTGTTGAAAATAGTGGCACATTATAGCTTCCACAACTAAAACTGAAGGTACAGTCAAATCTGCAGTGACATTTTGTTTTTCTTTAAAGGTCCAGTGTGTAAGATATAGGGGGATGTTCAACAATCCAATATGATCGATATAAAGTGAAAATATTGATCTATATCATCTTTAAGATACACATTAATTTTTAAATTCCCATGGCATGTCTATATTGCAAATATCTGGAAGAGTGTAGTCATAAAAATGTTAATGTGAGTACCTACACACTGGTCCTTGTGTACTCTGCTTGTGTACACTGTACTCTGCTTTGAAAGGCAGTAATATATCCCATAGTGCCACTTAAATACTTTTTCTTGATCTTGATAACATTGTTTACAATGCATACTGATAATTTAGTCCTTGTCTCTGTTTTATTCGGATCAAAGTGTCAAACAAATAAGTGTTTCTGAAGGAACTTTAGGAGCTTCATTTTCACAATGTCGAACTTGATACGAAGCTCAGAACATTGACTTTTAGCACTATTCACTTTCTCTTTCTCCCCGTTATCGAGATGAAAAACTTGTTTAGCACAAGAATGGTTTATTGTTTCTCCCAGAAATGATTTCCTGGTCATTGGCTCTTACGATAATAAGACAATTTGGTCTTAATTCAGAATGAGATTAAATTTCACAGGCATTTTGTGATCTTCAAATTTATTTCTGATGCGAGCTGCCATGTTGTTACCCCTGAAAGCCCCCCACTCACCAGTGTCCACACAGGTCATGGTGGCCCGGGTCATGGTAACCATCGGCGCCAGGCAGAGTGACCTTTAGTAGCCTCTGTTGACTGGACTTTGTCCCACAGGAACAGTGGACAGTAATAGGACAAGCTGGGACTTCCTCCGCTCTCTGTCACACACACAAACACGGCAGAAATGTCCCCTTTTTAGAACGAAGAGGAAAAACAGATTTTAAAAAAAGCAGGAGGGAGGAGGGACGTTTGGAGAGAGAGTGGAGACTGTATGTGAGAGAGGAAGAGATAGACGCAGGGAGGGAGGAAAGAGTCAAAGGAGTCTCACAATGAGGCTCTTTGTACGACGAGGACACGGCTCCCTGGCCCACTTTCCTTCCCTTCTCTCGCTCCCTGACTCGCACTCTTTCTTAACTTTCCCATCTCTCTCCCTCCCTCTTTCGCTCCCATCCCTCCATCTCTCCATCTTTGACAACTCTGCAGAGTCATGCACACATAGCAGTTACCCTCCAGGGTGGGTATAGCTGGGTCTCAGCCAGAGAAACTGATTTGAAAGGCTGGACCTCCCCCCGCCCTCCTCTGTCTCTGTGTGTATATATTCGATGTGTCGTCCTCTCTGCCAACAGATGGATAAAGAGACTTATTAAGTGAGACACAGCAGAGAAAAAAGAGGGGACGAAGGAACAAGTGTGTCTGTGTGTGTACAGTGTTTCTTCAGTGTGTGTTTCTGTCGCTGTAAGTCTGTGTGTGCAGGGGGTGGAGGGGTGTGTGTGGGGCGGGGGGGATTTGGAGCCTATAAATAGCCCAGTGTGGACTACTGGGCCTAACTCAGCTTTTCTCTCTGGCCACAAGGGATTTTCACTGCCCGGCCTGTGTTGAAGACTCAGCTAAGGACTAAATGGCTGGAAGGGTTGCTAGGCTGTACTGTGGCCCAAATACACCCCCACACACACACACCGTCACCCCCCAACACACACATACTGCCCCCTCCAACCTCAACCCAACCCTCTGCAAAACAGTCTCCACCCTGCTCACAGTTTAGGCCAAGATGGCCAACAGCAACTAGCACCTGAGAGCAAAAAAACAGAGGAAGGAAGAAATTATTTCATAAGCATCCATTTATGATTTTATGATAATGTTTTAACATGATTATAATCTTAATGTTACCGGTTGGAAACTGGAACCAGGATATGCAGGATGTCTGATGATTACGTTGTAATTGAGCTAAGTTGCGTAACCAATGTGAGCTACAACAATAATCAGTGAAGTTAGAGACCTATTTTCAGTCAGCAGAAATAAACTTAACAATGAATAAAAAGTATTTTGTTTTGTTTGACATCTGTTTGACAAAGAACAGACACATAACATCAACACATTGATGTTTTTTATTTACTTGTCTTAGTCACCTGAAGTTTTTATTGTCTTGGCTGGCTATGGAGTCAAGTTTTGTCTCAAGATACAGCATTCAACAGTTTTCCCCTTTCCTTTAAGCCATTAAAGTAAAGATTTTTTTTATTTTTTTTTACAAATCTTTGCTTGAAATTTCAAAAAAGCAAAAATCAGTGTATTGTTTAGAAAAAGTATTACTGTATTTGAACACCAGGGGGGTCACAATTCTCCAAATCCACGATTCAATATGACTTTCCACACATACAGTATGTACACGCGTTTGTTCCACTGTTCCTATGAGAACAGTCATTGACATAATGTATTCCCTAGCCCCTTACCTCAACCCTGCCCATCACAGCTAACACATAACCTTAACCCTTATTGTTACCGAAACCTGATTGTAAACTGAACCTGAAAACCTCAACCTGAAAAGTCTCAACTCCCAAAAAGCAGTCTCATGGGTTCTCATGGGTTAGTTTGCTTTCAGGTTAAAATCCCTGCCACGATATAACACACCCTCACATACACACACGTCCCTGTTGCAGCAGTGCAGTCATTGTTTTGATGTAGCATGTGTCTCAGTGCTGGAGTTAACAGTGTGGTATAATCTGATTATTGAGGCTACACTCTGGTTGAGTGGACGACATTGTCCCTGTGAACTGATCTGATTTCTTTTGTCCTCAGCCAACTCGTCTGATGCTGATTTAGTAAGAAAAGAGGGGAAAAAGGGTTAAGCAGTATCATGATTCTGTTAAATTATGATCAAAAGCGTCTGATTAAGAGTGTGTGAAGTCTAAAACTAACGCAGCTTTTCATCACTTAATGAGGGCCCAAACCAGTGGACTGATATTGAACGTAATTTCTGCCATGGAAAGGATCAACCATAGAAAACAATCTGTAATTGGATTAAATCAAACTTTATTGGCTTGCTGAAACTGCTGTGATCATCATCAGGACATTTTATTCACATCATCTGTTTAATATGAATATAATGTAATCATCTGATACTGATGCTGCCTCAAATTTGTTTTTGTTTCTGTGCAGATCTTCAGTTACCGGCAACAGAGCCAGACATCAACAATCGCCTTGAGTCTCTGTGTCTGAGTATGACAGAGCACGCCTTGGGAGGTAACACACAGTTTTTAATTGATC
>JAJHUR010113057.1:1582-24390 GCA_027495735.1 Lutjanus campechanus | reverse complement strand
GGAAGTTGTTGGTCTACCGCTGCTACGATCGGTTAGTTAGTTTGTGTTATTGTGTGACTTTGGCAAATCCGAACTAACCCCTTAAAATGCCAAAGTCACACAGTAACACAAACTAACTCACAGATCGAGGCAGTGGTAGACCAGCAAGTCCAAACTGAGGGCGTGCCAAAGTTAGAATTGGTACAAAGAAATTACAAGATCATCTGAGCATCCTCAAGGAAAGTAGTGATGTGTCGTTCGCAAACGAACCGGCTCTAAGAGCCGATTCTTTGTAGCAAACAAGAAGAGCTGACTCCCATTAGAGAGAGCCAAATCAGCTCAGCTCTGCTAGTAGGAAGGGGGGCAGACGCTCCGAAGACAGTGAGGGTAGTGGTATAGGCCAGGTACACAGAGCAACAGAGAGACGGGGAGCCGGATTTAAATACAAGCGCGTCTAGAAAAAGAGAACTTTACTTTTCACTCATTTCATCATTTAGTGAAATGAGCCAAAACCCAAAAAGAAGCAGCATCTGGCTGCATTTCAATGATATTAGAGACTGCAAAGCTGAGTGCAGAATTTGTAAAATTAAAATATCCATCAGAGCAGGGTCAACAACAAACCTGATTAAAACGCTGAACAATAATAACTGTGTGGGGTTTTTTGTAATGAAAAAATGCATAAAAATAAGGCTTTTATGAAAACACCGGAAAAAAAACAAACCATTCATAATAGCTAAATTAGGCTAAAATAGAAGGCTCTGAGTGATACTAAATGAAGAGTCATTTGGGAGCCGTAAGAACCGGCTCTTCTAAAGGAGCCGAACCAAAAGAGCCGAATCTTTGAAAAGAGCCGGACTTCCCATCATCACTAAAGGAAAGAGCCAAGCTCCCGTAGTGTCAACTTTATATTCTCTAGAAGCATCATTTCCTTTTGGTATGTTATTTTCGAACCTCTCTCATTTTTAAAAGCTCATCATGACCAGCAGTAGCAGAGTTGCTGCACTGGGCACACTGAATGATTGTCAGATGTGATTATGTGTAATTATTTCAATCTTTTTACATACGCGCACTGTCAAATGGAAGGCTGATTAAAGGGAAATTGGTACTTACATGAACAAAAGGTCATTCTTTGTATGAAAACTGTGGACACTGTGGACTCAATCTGAGTCAAACCATATTCAAAACATGACCAAATGAAATGTCTTTCATCCAACTGTAGCTAAAACACTTTAACTCTGACTGACCCATACGTGTCTGTGAGGGATATGAATGAGGGGTTGAGGGATGAGGAGTTTGTGCTGTGATATCATGCAAATTGTGATGATAATCATGCAAATATGTTGCCAGTGGACATTTCAAGTCCTCTGAGATCCAGATGCAGTTTTTATAAACAGATTTTCTTCACCACTGCACACCTAAAATGTCAGGCTATAACAGCTAATACAGGTAAGCTGAATTCCAATGTTTATGCAGCAATGATTGCACGCAGCAGTCACAGGGGCTATAATTATCCAATCACGCAAAACAACACGTCGGTAGCTGCACATGATTATTGTTGTACATTTAGGTCGGTATATATTATATTTATATCATCACAGTGAGTCATGAGTTACACTGAAAAAATAAAAAAAAGCTGAGAAAACTCATACATAACTTACTTTCAGTTTTGAGACCAACTCAAACTCTTAAAGAGACAAATCAGAAATGGATATTTTTCCCTGACCTGACTTTTTTGGTGTGAGTTGCAGAGTTTTGAAGATATCAGTTGTAGAGATGTCTGCCTTCTCTACAATATAATGGGACTAAATGCCACTTGTGGTGTTCAAAGTGCCAAAAAAATGCATTAGAAAAATTCAAAACCTGTGTCTCTTTCCAAAAATCATGACCCAGTTAACTTACTGTGAGCGGTTACATGTAGGAACTCTTTTCTTTCTGCAGTTTCCAAGTTTTATTTAGATATTGTTGTGCCAGATTGCTCTTAAAATTACAGTAACATAAGAATAACAACAATAGATTCTCAAATATAAGTGAAATATAAAGTGTATAAGGAGTAAATGCAAAGAAACAACAGAAGTAAGATAAGTTAAGAACAAAAGTAAGCTAAAATAGAAAAAGTAGTAATGGCTATTACATTGAAAGTAATACTGGCAGTAATATTGAGAGGTAATGAGAAGTTATATTGCAACATTAAGAATAATAATCAATAATCAATAGCACATTGTAGCACATTATATTAAAAATTAATATTGTACATGATAATGAAATTAAATTTCATGATAATTAACATAATATAGCACATGATATTAGTTGGCTATATTTTGTCATTCAGATATTACTTGTATACTGTATGTAGTACTTGTCTTCCTTAGATTAACTTGAAACTTTGAGCCCAAAAAAGTGGATTTCAAAAGCTTTCAAAAGTAAACCCTTTGAAGTGAAAGTGAAGGTTCTAAATCTCAAAGATTTAAATGTATCTAAAGATGAAAAGTATATTATCTCAGCTAAAGATTATACCATAGGTTGTCAAAACGGTTTAATTTATTTCAAAACTTGAGTTTGAGTTTTGAGAGTTTGAATTTTATTCAAAACTTCAAAAGTGAAGACAGTTGCCTTGAAAATCTCACTTTTCTCAAGTTTTGTTATAGTGCGAGTTCAATGAGTTGCTGCAGAAGAATATGAGAGTGTGATTCCAGGTGTGCAACGCTGCAGTCAGCACACGTGCACAGACGCACACAGGTGCACACACACATCCGTACACACCTCTGTTTGTACATGCAGTAGGTGAAGTCGTCCAAATCCACATTCTGAGGATCCACTTTGGCTCCTCTGTGTGCCACACCTGAGAGAACGGCGCGTTTATCTTGACACACCTTGACACTTTTCCCCCCAGTGCTCATCAGTTTGCCGGCCACGCCTGGATGATCATCTAGATCCTGGAATACTGTACTTCTGTAGCTGCACTTTTTATATTTCAGCTGACAAACTGCAGGCCCTGTGCTGCTCGCTCCGTCGAGTCCGCGGTTCAGTTTAGCCTCAGAGGTTTCACTGAGCAAAAATCCCTTTAAAGATGTTTAAGAGCCTACAGTATGCCCTTTCTTGTACTTAGTCAAAGCAGATGTCACTGTCTTGATCTTGCAGCAAAGCAGTTTTCTTGTGTGTGTGTGTGTGTGTGTGTGTGTGTGTGTGTGTGTGTGTGTGTGTGTGTGTGTGTGTAGAGGGGGGGGCGCATCAACATCTAAAAGTTTCACAGTTCAAACTGGTGCACAAAGCAAAGCAGGGACAACAGCAGCAGTGCAAAGGGAGAGTGAAGGACGTACAATAGGCAGGAGGGTAAAAACATCACAGTGCAAATTAGTTAATCAAGCACTGTTTACACTTGGAAAACATGGCAAACAGTGCACTCGCCATACATATATTATGTTACATAACATTTGCAGATTGGATGTGGTAAGTGCACTGAACAAGTTTACCATGACAGAGTGGAATACAGTTAAGGAATAAAGTTTCAAACAATGTTCTAATGCACTAAACAAACATCGGTCTGTCCTTAGCCGTTCATAGAAATAGATCAAATAATATTACTGTGCAGCATTACAAAATGAGATGTTCGTAGTTAGACGGTTCTAGATTTAGATAGTTCTAGATTTCTTGTGCTTGATTAGTTTCTCAGCATTGCAGTCGTCCCAGTTTTAACAGGACCTTGTGTAGCTGGCGGTCAACAGGCCTCCTGTTTGGAGAAGCAGGGAGGAGTGCCAGAACAGAAACTAAGCAATGTATTACTGTTGACAGGGTCAGCAGCAAAACATATTTTAGCCACTTACAAAACTGTCCATATAAAAAACATCAATATCACATAAAGTGTGCGTTACATTTACAATAGTTTCAGTGCTTTACCTTGCCATCAGACAGCTTTTTCCAATCAGGAACTGCCATTAAATATGCCAAATATTGTTTTTTCTTGCTCTACCAAACTCCAGATTGTCCAGACAGTCATTTTACAGAACATGGGAGTTTCTGGTTTCTTACTGCCTCTATTGGTTAGTTTGTTTGTGTAACTGTGAATCCACATTAACCTTTTAAAACAGCAAAAGTCACACAATAACACAAAGTGACAGATTGGGGCAGCGATAGACCAGTACAACATGGAAAACATGTATTAATAGATTTGTCTCATCTTTTTAGGTTTTTAATTTTTAAAAATGACCTTGTGCCATGAAGCTAATCCACAGCGGAGTATACAACTAAAAGTGGTAACACCATACCGTACTATGTTACACTCTATTTGCTGAAGTGAATGCAAGATGGCGCTTTAATACAGTATGAATGCACACAAGCTATAAGTTTTTGTGTTAAAGCTTTTTGTCATCATAAATCTGACTTTTCATACTGTACTGAAAAAGCAATTTAACCTTCAATATGTCTCTTTCTGCAGAGGGAACAGGACTCTCAGGGGAACATTTTTGCTTTTATCCAGGGATACTGTAGGTCCCGAGGCAGGAGAGATGACTGCAAGAGGGCACAATCCAGTTTTTTAGCAACTTGGACTGAATTACATTATAATTCCTTGGGTGAGACCCAGCCTGAAGTGCTCCACTTCCCTTGGAGCCAATGTGAGGAAGCAGCTTCAGATTTTAATACACATTATTGCTGAGTGCTGGCTTTTTTGAAGGAGGGCATGGCTGTACACTTGGCTGGAGTACATGAGGTCTATCTATTTTTATCTGGGCCCACAGAAGGGTTTCTGGACGGTAAAACTGCAGAGCAAACAAGTTGTTGCAATTACGAAAGCAAGCCATGCAGAAAATCTTTTGACAATAAATTATAATTCCTTTGAGGTTTTTTTTTTTCTTTTTTGGCCCAATGGGACACCATAAATGAACGTGGTGGAGGTATGGGAGATGGTATGATTAGACCATAAGGCTCACATTTGGCAGTTAAATTCAACCTGGGATGATGGCATATTGGAGGGAGTTAGGGAAATATTTCAAGGACATTTTAAGGAACTTTAACTCACTTGTAATGTGTTGTAATATTAAGTTTTAACTACTTTGTTAAAATTATTATTTTTTTTATATAAAGACAGATATTATCACATAATCAGTGTGTGAGAATCAGGTGTATGCTACTAAATATGAAGTATGCATTTTTAATTCAACAGAGGTACTTAAACAAGCAATGCAATTCATTTCACTCACAGCATGGTAAACAGACATTAACATTATCAAAGACAGTGTGAAATAAAAACCACAAACATGTACATAAACAGAAGAAATGTGTTTTTGCTTGTAAAATATATATGTACAAAAGAGTACAAAAATGGCTTAAAGAAGATGCTACATAGTGCACATAAACTGTATTTAGTGTGCAACCATGTAAGATGTTTGCTTGGTCCCAGTGTATCTCTTTCTTTTGGTCTGTCCGTCTCTGTGTGTCTGTCTGCCTGTCTGAAAAAAAAAACATTATATCAGAGGTTACATCACAGACATGTCTTTGTGTGGGCTGCTGGGACAACAATGGTGCTCTGGCACCCTCAAGTGGACAGTAAAAGAAATTACTCTCACCCATGGATATACAACAAAAGTTCATCACAGGGAAGAATGTTTGGATTAATCAATGATTCATTACAGAAATACTGACAAATAAATTATACAAAAAAGAAAGTGAGCCAGTTTTGTCTGAATCAAGAATTAGAGATATGGAATCATCATTTGGGGATTTATTTGCACTAAAAAAATAATAATAAGATAAAAATAAATACAAACTAAAAATTGCAAGCTCTTGCTGGGAACTTGACCTAAGAAATGGAATTCATCACAGAACATCGGACAAATACAACATGTGACCCACATCAAGAGAAACCATGCAGACATACATTGAAACAAATTATATCAGTGTAAAATAGGGTGCTGTAAAGAATTGTTCTCAAAAATAAAGTCGGTTTTGTTTGTATTTTAAGTTGGATTTAAAATAAGGCCGCAAGATGAAAAATCTAACTGAGTCAGAGTGCCAGATCTTTAGGAAATATCACGGTTTAAAGTACTGTAAAAGACTGCAGGTGGTATCTGTTATTTTAGACTGCAGCCTGAGCTGTATAATAAAGGAAATAAATACATGATTTGATTTTGAGCCGGAAAATGAACTTTAAATTTATTTGAACTCTTCTTTATGGTTATTGTTCACCAGTACATTTACTCGCTGTACTTAAGTACAATTTTGAGGTTTAATTTTTGTACTTAGTGGCCTAAATGTTGATGCTAATTGTACTTTAACACAAGTAAAAGTGCAGGCCTATTACTTGGAACTGAGTACTTTTACAATGCTGTATTTCTACTTTCACTTAAAGGATATGAGTACCTCTGACATCGCTGCTTTTTACTTACATTTTTTATTAAGTGAAGGATAAGTAAATGAGTAAATAGTTAAGGAAGGCACTTCACACTAGTACTTAAATAATAAAATTATTTATAGCTATCTATGCATTACTGTAAGTTGCACAGTATTGTTGTTATTGTTGCTTAATTTCGATGCGGGAAAACAACGCAGATTTTTACAATGTAGCCACCACTTGGATCATCGCAAAGATAAATAGGTTACTGTGTCTTTAATTTGTCTTATTAATGCAACACCTATTTCCGGATACAAACCGTACCGCGCATGCGCAAACTTAAAACCGGGTGGCGGGGAATCAAGACGACAACAAACTGTTTCTGTTTATCAGTTAAGTTAGCTGATAGACTGCTGCTGTGGCTATAGTTCAATGAGATTTAGCTTTAAATTCTGAGTAAGACGATGGTTGAAGGTCCAGGGTGCACATTAAACGGAGAGAAAATCCGCTCAAAAGTCCAGAAAGGACAGACAGTGAAAGAGGTCAGAGGCAGTTTGGTAACTTCGGCGGTAAGTCATGACTTGTTATGTCACGTTCTTCCACGCAGCATAATAGCGTGTAACCCATTAGTCAACTAACTGAAAGACTTAAAGTTGACGTAACTAGCTGGGTATTGCAGCTACATGCTAACCAGTTTGTGTTTGTTTACAGAGAAACAAAGCCGAGGGAAATGCTTTCCACAGTTTACATGGTTGTCAGTACACCGGTGTTGACACTCTGGGAAAGGAGCTCTTCATGTACTTTGGTCCAAGAGCGTTGAGGTAATGTAAACTGCACAGTCAGGAAGACACTACTTTCAGTCACCAACTTAAGTAATTTAAGTAACTTCTAGTTACCTGGGTTTGAGATTACGTTCATAATAATGAGGTGGAGGAAGTATTTAGGTCTTTAACCAATACCACACACTACACTGTAAAAATACTCTATTGTAAGTAAAGGTCCTGCATTGAAAATGTTAGTTAAAGGGATAGTTCACCCAAAAATCAGTCATTATCTGCTCACCCTCATGCCCACTGAAGGTCTGATTTAGTTTTTTTAGTACACAAAACACTGTTTAAAAAAACAAAACAAAATGCCTCCATACTGCTCATCTTGTGTAATCCAAGTCTCCCGAAGCCCCAACATGCCACACTGACTTGAAAGACATAATTTACGCTATGTTTTCACCCTAAATCTTCCAAACCTCATCTTAGTTTGGAGCCACGTTCACATGGGCATGCACACCATCAGAACTGTGTGTGTGACGGTGTGAAAGTGAAGGGCATGTTGGGACTTTAGGAGGCTTTATTTTATTTTTTCATTGTTTTTTTTAATGTTTCAAAAAACTGGTCATTATTCAATTCAATTGTATTGGAGATTCTGCAGGGCTGTATGTTATGGCATCACGGTCTTGTTTTTCAGTGAAGAAAACTGTTAAAATCATGATGATGAAGCATTTGTTGGTTCTGTATCAAACTATCTTGTTTTTGTACATCTGGAGATAAGCCAGGGCATCTCTGCAGCACTACAGTACTTCCTTATAATGCTGTTTTGTCATTTAACAAAAAGTTACAACTTCTGCGATTTGGATATTGCACTTGGCCATATTGTGGTTTCGATTTTATTTGGATTCATTTAATTATACGATTATATTATTATTACTTGTGCATTAATGCAAAAGCAGGAATGTACTGTTGTAACTGGTTGAGGTGTAGCTCATTTAGACCTATTGTAGGACCACAACTAATGATTATTTTACATCAAGGATTTATCTGCAGATTATTCTTTCCATTAATCTACTGTTTGTTTTATAAATAACCAGAAAATATTGAGACACATTGTCCTAACGCTTGTTTTGTCCAACAAACAGTACAAATCAATTTTATTAAAATAAATTGAAATAATTACAAGGCTAAGCAGCATCATTTGTGGATCTGGAACCATGAAATATGTTCACATGAAAGGTGACAAAATGATTCTAAAAATAATTGTCATTAATTTTAATTAATTGACTTATCATTTCCACTGTACTGTAGTTTTGCACTTCAGTTTTTCTTATCACAAGTATCAAAGTTTGTGACCCTGTCAAAATCTGTGGAAAGGGGACAACTTTTTTTGGTAACAGCTGTTATCAAAATAAAGTATAAATCAATGTGTGATAAAATACGTGTGAGTGTGATAAGAATGTTTGTGGTGGCAGTAAGGCTAAAACTCCTAATTTGTTCACACAATCTGGTAGGTTACGAAGTTTGGTGCTGTTTCCATTAACACTTTAAGCAGGCATTTGTAAACAAATGTTTTTTCCCAATCAAGTCACTTAATTTGGCCAGTTTATTTTGTTTGTGTGATTTGCATTTATGTGTTTGAATGTTGGAGGAACGTAATGGAAATAAGCCCAAATCCAAATGACCTCTTGATTTGTTGTGTCGTCCTTGAAAGAAGGGATGGCCAATACTGATAAAATTCTCCATTTCTCCATATGTAGATCGGAGTAGATTAGAACTACATTTTGTGGAAAGTCATTTAAGAAACAATGTTAGGAACAAAATAATTGGACAGGTTTTGACAGGATTGTCTGCTTTTGGCTAATCCAGTGAATTAAATACCTGATAAATCCAGATACTTAAATCCTTTAATGCAAGAAATGAAAAAATACAGAATGGCCACAATGATCTAATACACCCAGATATGTTAAAAAAGGGGGATAGTTTTGATTATTTGAAGTGGGGGTTATATGAGGTACTCACTGATAGTCAGTGTATTACGTGCAGTACTTGGCAGTTGGCATGCCCCCTGTTTGGAGAAGCAGAGGAGAGCACCAGCGTGGAAGTGAAACAATGTTCTGCTGTGGACAGGGTCAGCAACAAAATGTGAGCTAAAAAGCCCGTAAAAATCAATATCAGTTTTAAGTGTAAGCTATATTTGGAATATTTTCATTGCTTTACCTTGTCATCAAGCAGCCACAGGAAACCATTGTTGCTCTCCCTCACCCAGCAAGACTGTTAGTTTGTTTGTGTTATTGTGTGACTATGGTGAATTTTAAAACACCAAAATCGCACAAACTAAGAAGCCAAACTAACTGATTGAAGCAGTGGTCGGCCAGCAACTCCTGTATTCTGTCAGGTGAAATTATTGATTTCGTGGCTGGTTTGGAGAGAATATTTTCACTGTTTTACCTTGACGTCAGACAGCCCGCTCTGATGGCAAACCTTTGTTGTATATGAAAAATATCACTAAGTACATAGCTGAGCTTTCTACACTGGAACTCCTGCTGCTTCTTTGATGCAAGAAATGTAAAATGTAAAATTACAGTATGGCCAAAATTCAGTTATTGATTTGCAGACATACAGATATGTAAAGATATGTAATGGAGACAGGATATTTTACAGTTTAACATTGAACTTTATTGTCTGTATATAGTATATAAATTAATATAGGCACATATTGGACAACATACATGCACATACTGATATAGCTGTGAGAAGCCAATATCAGGCTGATAATATTGGTCATAAAGGGTGAACTACAACTATATAAACAGTACCATATAATTTTGAACAGTCGTCTCTCTCAGTATATTCAGTATATTATCATATAACTCAATCCAAATTTTAATTTTTTTTTAGTTAAAGTTACTTTAATCATAAAAAAATCAGTCAGACCTCTAAGCCTGATTGATTGATTCAGATACAGCTGTATGAGCAAGCAGGTACAAGTGTAACTGCCTTGCGTTAAAGCTAATATTACAAATTTTGTGCATTTTCCTTAACTGATATTCAGGACATGTAAATAATTGATGAGTCATTAATAATTAATGAGATACAAAACTCATGTTTTGTTTTTGCTTTTTTCTCAGGGTATGTTATACAATTCTGGGAGCACATTAACGATGCAAAACAATGATTCATGAAACACAAACAGTTTAAACAAATAATAATAATAAAACAAAAAGGCTCTTGCTCAAAACGGCTGCTCTTGTCCTTCTGTACTTATTCAACAAGTGGCTCTGCTAAACAAAAACAATGTCGTATGTGGTGCAGTTAGACTAAACCAAACCACGAGAAAACCTCTGAGTACCAAAAACTGGTGCACAAAACATACATTATCAATTTATACATTTTTAATTAATCCTCAACGTCCCTATTTAGAGTGACTCAGCAGTTCTTGTCGCTGATGACACACATGCACAAGCTTTTGCCAAGTTGGAGCCTGTGACATTTCTGTTACACAATGGAGTCTCCAGCCACCGGGCCACCTTACTGTCCTTTTGCTGTCAAGTCTCATATAAATCCAGACATGCTGTCTTTAAATGGAATTTGTCTCTTCTTTCCTTTTTTTTTTTTTCTTTCATGCTCACATCCTTTCAGAGTCCACTTTGGTATGAATGGATCAATGCGTGTAAACCCTGCTGAGAGGAAGGATAGGACCGGCTCCACACCAGTGCTGGAAATACACCTGACTAACGACAGAGTGTGCTTCTTTGACAGCACTGTGGAAATAAGGTAACGGGGACACTGGCATAGCCTAGATAGATTGAGGTGACAGAAGTTCACCTTGGGGTATGAGACTCCTTCAGTGAGTATGTCCTACATTTGGCAGCGTCTGAAGATGGTGGCTATTGTTGCATGAAAAACACCGTCTTTCTGGCTTGACATTTGTCCTGTTCATTGACTGTAAGGTCCGGTGTGCTGTTTAGTAGCCAGACAGACATTTATTTCTACCGTCTGAAAATTTCACCTATGCTGTCCTCTCTTATAACAAACAAACTACAACAGAATATTTGAAAGAAACAATTTTGAAATGTGTAATCTCAAGAATGCACCAGTTGACCTCCTGGCAGCAGCCATCTATTTTTCTAAATTCCTCCAGTGCTACAACAACTGTGTGCTTGCAGGCTGTCAGAGGACTGTGAGCAAAGGGTGAAGGCGATGGAGAGCCTGGACGTGTGCTCCCCCAAGTTCAGCTTCTCCCGCTCCGAGGAGGCAGTGAAGAGCCAAAGGAGCAGGATGCTCTGTGACGTTCTCCTAGACCAGGCCGTCATGCCGGGAGTCGGCAACATCATTAAAAACGAAGCCCTGTTTGACTCGGGCCTCCACCCAGCCGTGAAGGTATGGAAAAGATGATGGATTGTGTTCAGCAGAGGAACAAAAAAAAAAAAAAAGAGGGTAAAAATGCAAGACAACTCTCACAGAAAAAAAAAAGTTTAAGCCCTTGTATTATTGAGTGATGCATTGCAATGAGGACGGAGAAACAGGGAAAAGGCAAACAAGCGCATTGCGGCACAGATACGCCTTCCCCTCGGTGCAAATTGGAAATGTTTTTCATTTATTTTATGAATTTATTTTTAGATTATTGAGACTCAAATACAGATTTCCCTCTGATTTATAATATATTATATATATATTATATAACTCAGTGACTTTCTATTCCTGATCATCATCACAAAATATGTGAAAGATCCAGCACTTCACATTTTCTCTTAGGGAGTGTTTTCATTAAGCAAACTATAAAAGAAAAATGTGATTCTAAAGTGACCTATTCACTGCCAGTAAGAGACACTTTGCAGCATGAATACTTCTATTACTCAGCTATTACCAGGGGCTCTGCTCTCCTCCCCTTAGAAAGTATTAGATGGGGTATAAGAATATAGCACACTGGACCAAAACATTAATCTAGGACTTTTGGCCCCTTCTTCTGGGACCACTGAATCTTTATGAGCCTCTCCTCCATTATCGAGCCCCTAGGTGTCCTGAAAGAGCTACAAGTGGTGTGTGTTTATGTGCTGCAGTTCTTTCTCTTTTTTTTTTTCTACACTATGTGAGCCAGCGTCAGGTCCTTGCTGGGTATATTGTATGTAATTTTTCTCCATTGCATCATTTTAAATCCAGTTTTCCATTCATGTCTGCTGCTTTTATTGTTTATATGCTTGTATTATTGATTTGCTGACTGTGAAGCGTCCTTCGTCTCTGTTTTGAAATGAAGAGCTATACAAATAAGGTTTATCCACTCGCTGGCTGTGAACTGTAACGAACTGTGCCGCTTCGTTCTCAGGTTCAGCAGCTGACAGACGAGCAGATCCACCACTTGGTGAAGATGACTCGCGATTTCACTCTTCTGTTTTACAAGGTTTGTACATCAATATAAAAAAACAAGTGGATTTAAAATAGTTTTGGTGGTAACTCTAGTTCTGTCTGTGCATGTTAAGACGACAGATACACAGTTACTTGTAGGTATTATGGTGACACCTCATTTAGACAGACTTGCAGTAATGGATTAACTTAAAATCCCGTACTGCTGAGGAAAGAGAGTGAAAGTCAAAGCCCTGCTGCCTGGAGACTAGACAAAACAAATATTCCTGTCCATGCATAATAGACAAGGAAAAAAGTGATTGTTTTTTCTGCTTCTCTTTATCCACATCTTTTTTTTATTCACTCTTGTCTGACTTCCTCGTCTCTATCAGTGTCGCAAATCTGGCTCTCCTCTCTACAAACATTACAAAGTCTACAAGCGTCCCCAGTGTGGCCAGTGCTTCCATGTCATCACAGTCTGTCGTCTAGGAGACAACGGCAGGATGACTTACTTCTGCGAGCGCTGTCAGAAGGGAGATCCCAGCGGGGTTGACATCAGGTAGAAATCTTCATAGACCTTTTGGCACTTGGACTGAAAAGATATTGTCTTGCAGTCTTGTAAGGACTTTTTCAAACTTACTGATAATGTTACCTGAAGTAAGATAAAAGACTAAATCAGTGCTTTTTATCATGACCCCTCTTCAGTTAAAGGAATACATATTGTACTGTTAGTATCACAATTCTCCTATACTCTGCTATAGATAATTATTGTTTGACTTGCATAACATTTAGGTTTTTTGGAATTAAAGTAGCAATATATGGCAACTGTGCATGCAAAATACAGTGCAGATAGCAAGTTTAAGTGCATATTAAATAGGTTGAAATCCTATGTAATACACAATCTATGGTTGAAGCGAGTTGTTTCTACTCGCCGCCTCCTCCCCAGATGTGTGGAACATTTTAAAATTTACAACAAGCGTCGATTCGACTATAAGTCGATCAGCTGTTAACTGTTAGTTGTCTGTCAGTGTAAAGCTAATGCCATTATCATGAAAACAAAAGCCCACTGCTCTGTTAATACACACTCTGGACTCTGAGTTAAGTTGCTGCCTGCCTTACTGACTACCAGACTCCATTAACATATTGCTCAGTTTATCTGTGATAACCACCTCGTCCTTCTAAGAGTCATTATCAGTCATGTCTTATGACTCGTGAACAGACAGTAACTCATTCTGCGAACATTTGGCTTTAATTTGGACTCTAATTAATGTGAAACGGGCAAACTAAAACATAAAACGTTATACCAACCCAGAATAGAAATTTCAAAAGGGGGTACCACGGCTGCAGCGTTGTCAGAGATGTGAGTATTTCAACTAAGCACAGTTCCTTAAGATCTGATGACGTATCATTGTCATTTTATAATTTGTACTGTACTAAACTATAAAATGACCAGGATGTGTCATCAGAAATTCAGCACTCATGCAAAGTTGAAATACTGGCTTTTCCGACAACAATGCTACAGCCTCCTTTAAAAAATTTCTTTCCGGGCCGTTTTGGTTGACTGTTTTTGTTTTCCTGTTTCACCTTAATTAGAGTTCAGATCAATGCAGAATGTTCAGTGAATGAGTTAGTGCCTGTTTATGAATTGTAGGAAATCATTAGTAATCTTTTAGAAGAAGTAGATGTTTATAGCGGTTAAATTGAGCAATATGTTAATGGACTCAGCGACCAACTCCAGAGTGTGTATTTTTGGAGCAGTGGGCTTTTTGTTTTCAGTACAACAGGCTTAGCTTATTGTCACAGACCTGATCAACTTATAGTGGAGGACTTATTGCTTGTTATTGCTCCGGCAGGTTCCTGCAAGCAAACGCCTGAGCTTTGGGTCTGAGGAGGAAGGGGTGGGAAAAACAACTTGCTTTAACCCTATTGTATATTAAATAAGGATTCAACCTATTTAATATATTGTTAATGGCTCCAACTCACTCTTTGGACTGCAGTACTCATTTTTGAACATGAGGGTCTTACATATTTCTCCTTTAACAAGATGATGCTTAATTATTTTTTCCCAATAAAATATTCCATCATATGATTTTTATAGGCTTTTGATTCTATTAATTTAATAGTTCAAGTTCCAGATTTTAACTGTCATATGCAAAACAATTACAGTGCAATTCTTAGTTCCCAGTCTCCCTCCAACAATGCTCATACAATATGTATAAAAACTAAATCACGCAATTAAATTTGAGTATCTAAGACACAATAATGCCAAAAAGCAACACGGTAAAGCTAGGTGACATTTTCCAAAATCCAGTCTTTCCAGGAAGTTCTGAAGCCTTTTAGATAATACGTTCAAATTTAGAGAGGCCATCTTTGCAGGCAGATGGGCTTGGCAGGGAGTGGGAAGTGTTATGGGGGGAAATTAATGCGCATATATGGCAGTGTTTGCCAGACAGGGCACAGGCTCAACACCTCCTGGGTTGTGTTTGAGCAAAGCTTTGTGAGGGGTTAGAGCCTAAAGCCCTTACAACGCATTACACAGCTGATAAAGCAATCTGTGAGGAAAGTTTCCTGAAAGCCACTGCTACTTTGCTCCTCAGATGACTGTTGGCATTGCAAATTTGCCTTCTTGTCAAACATAGTCGAGCTTCATGTCAGAGCACCAACATGAATGCTTCGAGCAATTATATGGTACACGCTGCCTCCTCGCATATCTTCATCCTCTGCTTGAACTGCAAATGTTTGTCTAGTTCAAGTTTTGTCTTTTCCTGTATTTCTGTAATCGGTTTAAAAGAGTAGCTGTTGAATAATTTATACTTCTTGCTCATTTTATACTTGCAGTTCTGAGCACTAATTGCTTTTAATATAAGTAATCAGGGAAATTTCATCACCATCATTTATTTATTTAAATCCTCAGATAACACAATGAGGGAGAACCCTCATTTACAATGTACAATCATGTTAAATATGCACACTTTGAAATGGTAATTTGCCACATTTCCCTGTGTAGAAATTTTCTGGAAAGTTTAAGTTAAGGAATAGTTCTGAATTTTTGACATGGGGTTATATAAGGCACTTTATCTGAGGTCAGTGTATTACAGCACACTGTCGATGATGACCAACACACCCCCAGTTTTTAGAAGCAGTAGTAGTAGTATACAGGTGTAGGAAGCTAAGAAATGTACTGCTGTGAACAAGGTCAGCAGCAAAACGTGTTTTAGCCACCTAAAAGTAGGCCCACCTGGAAAATCAATATCAGTGTGTAAGTGTGTAAGTGTACGCTATATGTAGAATATTTTCTAACTAAACAATCGAGGCATCAGCTGACTAGCAACTCCTGTGTTTTGTGTGGTAATATTGCTCTTTTTGGCAAAGGAGTCGGAAAAGGCTGCCTGATGGCGAGGGGAAAATATTCTAAAATAGCATACGCTGATATCATTTTTTGTTTTAGTTGGCGCTTTTTTAAGATGCTAAAATACATTTTGCTGCTGACTCCGTCCACAGCAGTACATTGCTTCAGCTTCTTAATGCCACAGCCATCTACTGTGAGTAATATACTGACAGATTGTAGTGACTGTACGACATACAACATCACTTCAAAAAATCTGAACTACTAATTTTGCACGGTTTCGATTTAAAAATCTTACCTATTTTAGCCGTGAATCTGGTTGGAAAATGCACATCTGAAAGCAATACTAGGTCTTGTGGTATATTTTGGTTAAAATTATGCTCATTTAAAGTGATAGTTCACCCAAAAGTGAAAATTCAGTCTTTATATACTTAACCTCATGCCGACTAAGGGTCAGGGTTAATTTTTTAGTCCACAAAACACTGCTGGAGTTTCACAGGAAAACAGCCTTGCAGAATTAAACAATTGGCACGATGGTGAGTAGATAATGACTGAATTTTCATTTATGGGTGAACTGTCCCTTTAATTGAATTTTTTTTTTTATCTTGCCCTGCATGCAGCAGCGCACTCTTCCATCTCATGTACTTGTAATAAAACTTAATTTTCCAGCTTCCCATTAAACAGAAAAACAGAAAAATGGCAGCCCCTCCGCATGCATGGTGCCTCCTACCATCACATGTGCAGCCCGCATCCTGCCAACACTACTGTCAACACAATCTGAGATAAAGGATTGTAGGGCTGCTATGGGAAAAAAGTCATATTGCATTCTTTTTTGACTAACATTGCAATACGATTAGTGGAAATTATCATTTTTGCACCACAATTTTCATTTTTACCGGAAAAAAAAAAGAAGATATTTGTTGAGGTCTGTACCAAAGATCTTGTCTTTCATCTGGAGCACATGATGTTTAGGCCAGGAGATCTCTACAACACTGCAGTACTTCATTATAATGCTGTTTATTCATGGATTTTTCCTTTGTCAAAAACTGTAATTTGGTTCTGGTTCTGCAATTTCAATTTTGCACTCGGCCATATTGCAATTTCAGTTAATTGTGCAGCCCTAATACAGAGGCCTGTTTTTTGGACAGAAGTCTTTTTGGAGGGGGGGTCTTATGGAATGACTTTGTTTAATGAAGGTCCAATACATTTTTTTTTTTAATGAGTCAACTCCTTTAAATTAAGTTCAACTAAACCTTTTTTTCTCCTTTCTATTAGAAGGGTTTAAAATTATGCCTGCTTATGATATGACGAAAGATTTGTTTCTATCTGCATATGACATGCTAAATACAATCTGAGCAAATTTTCCTGTTAAATCCCATAGCTTCCTGTTAGTTCCCATGGAAATCTTCCATCCTGAATATTCCTGGAAATTTGCAACCCAAGTAAACACCACCAAATCAGTGATGAAAATAATCATTAGCTGCAGCCCTAGTTTTCACATAGTAATGTTATTTCTGCTTCAGTCCGCTCACACCTTTTATTAATTAGCTTTAGCACCAAAGGTTCATTAGGATCACCGTTGTCACTCTCGTGTTTCCTTTATCTAGTAAGCTGCCAGTCAGAAACAGCCTGATTGGCTGGGCCTATAATGAGAGAACCAATGATGATGTGGCGAAGAAAGAGGAAGCGGACTGGGCCTGTCAACTCTGCACACTCATCAACCAGCCAGCAGCAAAAGCCTGTGACGCCTGCCTCACTCCAAGACCTGAGGGTGAGTGAAATGTTTTTTACAGTCACTGAATTTAATGGAGCGTCAGCTTGTCCTTGTTAGTGACAGATAAAATAATAGCAGCTGTGGTTTCTCTGTGAAGTTGAATGATCCCATGTACTGTTTACCGTCAAGTGCTAAAGATCTTCTGAGCAAGGCACCAAACAGTGAGCTGCTGGAAGAGACACTGCAGTCAAGCAGGCTGATTTAGTAGTGTGTGTCTGTATTGTTGTGCAAGTGATGGCTGTGTCTATCAGTCGGCCGTTTTTCTCTATCTTGAGATACATTACAGCAGCAGTGAACTAGTATTGAATAAAATGGCCCAGCTATCGCTCTGTTGCAACCACCAAACCACAGCTGAATGGTTGCTTTGTATTTGTTGTATTTTATAGTTTTTATATTTTTTCAAGATTACGCTCCCAAATTTCAAATAAATAACTTATGAGAATATATAAGAAACTATATGAGAATCACTCAAAACTACAGTTTCCCCGTGGTTCACTTTATCCTGAGTTTTCCAAGCATGAATAAGTTGGCAGCTATCATATGTCAGCCTTACATTTTGGCATTGATTCCTGCAGTTGGTTCACATAATGTTCTCAGTCCAAACAAAACACAAGTTGGACAGGACAGAAACCCACATTTCCAGGCATCAGGCTACAATTATGGTGCCTATAAAAAGTATTTTGTGTTTTATATTTGACATTAAAGAAGCAATATGTTGCAATTGCCCGTCCAAAAATAAGTACAGCGGCTCAAATACTGACTTGGAGCCATAGACGGCATTTTAAATGGGTTGAATCCCTCTATGGTTGAAGTGCGTTGTTTTCCCCGCCCCCTCCTCCACAGACTAGAGGAAACTCAGGCAGGCAGCGAGAACACTGCAGGGTGCAGCGCTGTAAATTGATCATCTGTTTATAACTGTCTGTTGTCTGTCAGTGTAAAGCTAAGTCTGTTAAACTGAAAACAAAAGCCCCACTGCACAACATTCAGCATTTCCAGCAAATATTTCAATTTAGCACGTTTCCTGAATCCTGAATTTGTAATGACATGGCATGGTCATTTAATGAGAAACTGCAAAACTTCTCCTTTAATTTAATCACTTTGTAGAAATTGTTTTTCACTGTGACATTAACTGGTATTTCTGTGGTGATCAGTGTAAAAACAGCTGAGTTTACTCCACTTTTTATTAATCGATAAAATTGTAGGTAAAAAAAAAAACAGGTGAATGCCTTTAACAGTGCCTGTTATTGTAGGCACTTGAGTTTCAACAGTGTCTGCAACTGTGCAAAGTAGGAATAAATATGAGTCCACTCGGTCTAAAAATGTACACCAGCATTTTTGAACTGACATGAGTGTGATTAAGTACTGACGGTAGTTGCTTTCCTTTAAAATGTTGACCAAGCACACTTCTTCTGTGATATCATTTCATGATTTGCATTTGTAGTTATATATTTACATCTTTTACTGTTGACCACTGAGCTGCCCCACTAAAACAGCAGAGGGTTAAGTGCCTTGCTAAAGGGTACTGTACACTAATGGTGGTTTTTAAGGGATGGAAGAGTAATACTTACCCACCGCTCCCACTAAATGGCATTGTAGTTCACCATTACTGAAAGCACTGACTTATTTTCAAAGCTGTATCATACAGGGGGCTCATCTCACAGAATTTTGCATGAGGGCATCTTCAGCACAACAGATTGTGTGACATTTTATTTGATGACGCAGTGCAGCAGCCTGGTGCTTACTGGTAAATTTTATGGCAAGCTAACCACTTAAAGCTAACAACAAGCTGCATTTTATGAGAGCAGGCCGTGCATCAGACTAAGCTGCAGCTGCTGAACATGAAATGAGTTTTCTCACTCTGGCTCCATCCTCCACAGTCCACAAAGATGACATTAGCGCTGAAGCATCACCCTTCACTGCTGATTTGATTAAATACCCCTGCACTGCCTTCAAGAAGCCACAAGAGGAGCTCAAAGTCAACTGGAGGTCTGCGTTTGGGACTTCCACCCTTGTTTTCTCTGACTTGAGCAAGAAGCCAAAGCCTGTAAACTCCCCACTCTCCCCAGCCGGCAGTCATTTGAATTCCTTGGCGGCAGAGCGAGGTTTATATAAATACAGCGTCTGCCAAGGGACAACAAGCCCCAATTATGCCTCTGGTGGCTGGCAGAGGCAAAGTGCCGAGCTCTCCAATGGGGAATCACTGGCCTCCTACAGTCACCCATCCAAGAAAATGAGAATTGATCACAGTCCCTTTCCCAGTAACAATGCTCAAAATGGAACCCCCAACTCACGGTGAGTGGATCTCTCGCTTGGCTATTCATGAATAAGTTTATAATAAGAGAAGTTTTTTGCAACTTCAGGAAGATAAGTGGGATAAAAAAGCATCTGACTGTGGAATTTTTAATGCAACATTGTTAAAAAAGCTCAGATTGATGAATAGCCGTAGCGGGACACCCCGCAAATACAACTGTTACCAATACATATCACCACACACGGTCCAGGAGAGGTTGTTTGCTCGCTAATAAGGGTTGATGTGACAGGTATACTTGTGTTTTATTTTCAATTTATTTCAAACTAATAAGACTGTTTCTTCACCTCTGTCAGTACGCGCAAAACAGATGCGACAAGCCGCAGCCCCTCCATTTCTTCCAGTCCCAGCAGCTCCCCGTGCTGTGCATCCCATCGTCGTCCAGCTGTCCTCAGAGTGGTCCACAAGGAGGGGGAGAATAAAGGACGACAGTTCTATGCCTGCTCGCTTCCCAGAGAGACCAAGTGCAACTTCTTTGAGGTGAAAATGAACTTTTATCTCTATAGCATTGTGCAGCCTTAAAATCGCCTTTGGTTTTAGCCTGTCCACAATTATTGTAATATGTCAGCATCAAGTGTAAACACCTGAAATAAAAGTTTACAGCTAAGTTAATAAAACCTTATTTTCTCTGTCACAGTGGGCTGACTTGCACTTCCCCTCTTGTCACCATGGGAAACGCTGTTTAATGAGGACAGTTCTGAAACTAGGACCTAACAATGGCCGGAATTTCTACACCTGCTGCTTTCAAAAGGGTAAACAGTGTGACTTTTTCCAGTGGGCGGACGATGGACCAGGGGTGTCCATCCTCCCCGGTTGTTAATGTGCTTTTGCAGTGCATTACTTCTTACTCATATACTGTAGATAAACAGATATAGAAAGGGACCCGACAACTCATCATTATCTTCATGAAATACGCACATTGTACTGACCAGAACATTTAATGGAGAATATCTGCCAGCTGCATGACTCAGATCATACCACTCGTTTGTACAAAAACAATGTACCTAATCAAGTGTCTGTTTGCATTTTATTGTTATTCTGTCCAATCAATACCCATTTTTCCCCACGACAAAAATGCAATAAATAAAGAATTTAAAGAGTAACTAAACCTCCAAACCACTTTACAGCTAAAAACCAATGTGTACAGGTATTTAGTACGTACAATGCTTTTCAAAATAAAATACAATACTTTTTTAATCTACACATTCACTGGGCAAAAAAAACTACTGCTGACAGTTTTTTTTGTTTGTCTTAGTTCTAATTCATAGGAATGGTCGGGATGACAGCTGTTAAGATTGAAAATTAAATTTGTAGTGTTGAAGGAATGTGATTTGACTCCTCCACACATGACCAACGCTGAGTAATCATTGCAAACAGCATCTCTCATATCTGTTTAGACTCTTCAGAAACACACTGCTGACAAACTTGCACCATATGTGACCATATCATCAAAGCATCATCTTACGGGCAGAAATATCACCATTTCAAGGCAATACAATATTTCATTTTAAAGCCTTTATTTGCTGATACAATAATGTGCTGGCAATAACGTGCATTCCAAGTATTTGGTAGTCAAGATAAAGATGCAACAATTAAAATTTCCAGAGACATGATTTATTATTACATTGTATTTATGGAATAAAACTAAAATCATCTGTTTAAAAATACTGAATGGGGACAGTTAATTGAAAGAGCACATGCACACAGTCAGACGGATTAAAAGCAGTCAACAGATTTCAGGAGCGGTGCGTCTGACTTTGAGTCTGACACCATGAAGTGGAACTGGGAGAAGCCGGGGACTTTGTTACAGGCCGCACCTTCGAAGAGAGAAAAAAGATCTGAAAATGTTACAGGTGAAACAAAGTGTTTACTCCCAGAAAAAGGCAAAATATATTAGTTGTGAGGTGAGTAGATCAATTAATGATAAAAGAAATAAAAAATAGATCAAATAAAAGCACAGGTTGTTGAGTATTAAAAGTTGAAAAGTATTCTGTGGAGTCACTTTTTACTTTTTACCTGTATTAGCACTATGAAGCATTTTAGGAGTGGATCCTCGTTTTATTTATGTGATACACATTTCTGCCGGTGGTTTCACATTATTCCACTGATCTACAGGTGGTGGTAACTCATCAATATTTGCAGCAGTGTGTCAGTAAAGGCAGTTAGGAAGAAGATTGGAAGCTAGTAAACATGGATCTCAGTAATCTGGGGTTTAAAATGTGTGGAAAATCAGCTTTGCAAATGTTTTGTGAGCAGGACACCTGCCACATCCAAAATACAAGGCCCAATGCTTTTTGTCCCAAAAAAATATTTCATACTGGGGATGATGGGACTTATGCCTTTGGACTCCCATATAAAGACTGCAATGCATCACATGTGGTAAAGCTCACCAGCAGCAGATGCGTATAGAACAGTTCTGTGCACAGCAAAGGTCTTCATCAATAAAAGTGCGTAAAGCTGCAGCTACTGCCAGCAACACTGAAGAAATCACATGTAAGCATTAAAATAACATGTTTTATCAAAACTACCACAAGGAATTTTCATATTTGTGTTGATTATAAAGTCCCTGTGGACAAAAGCGGTAGTGTTTCCACCTTCATAATCACAAAATATGAAGTCAAAAATAAAAATCTACTCCTTTTTAACTGGCTAATGTTCTACTCACTGTAACTGTGCCTGTGAAAAGCTGAACACATTTCATCTGGTTTCAAGGAGAATCTGACCGGGTGGCAGAACAACTTTACAGAAATAGCTGATCTTCTCACAGATGGTCTTGTTGACTTATGCAGGTCATAAAGAGGCATCAGTAATAAACTGAGACTGTTAAATACCCAGTTAAAAATTCTATGTAGTAGCTCTAAACTCAGGTATTTGGTAAATAACTATTTTCTAGGGCTTAAAACGCACCCTGATTTTCCATTACATCCTTCATACTTATGCCAGTGTGGCTGTAGTGGTATGAAAAAATG
>JAJHUR010113054.1:0-17053 GCA_027495735.1 Lutjanus campechanus | reverse complement strand
GCCGTTGTTGTTGTTAGAGCAGGACTTGTGGTTGTTGTCGCTGCTGTCGTCGTTGTGGGAGCAGCAGTTGTTGTAGTTCCTTCTGTCGTTGTTGTGGGAGCAGCAGTTGTTGCTGTCGGAGCCGGACTTGTGGTTGTTGTCGCTGTTGTTGTGGTTGTTGTGGGAGCTGCTGTTGTTGTTGGAGCCGGACTCGTGCTTGTTGTCGCTACTGTCGTAGTTGTTGTGGGAGCTGCTGTTGTTGTTGTTGGAGCAGGACTTGTTATTGTTGTCGCTGCTGTTGTAGTTGTTGTGGGTGCAGAAGTTGTCATTGTGGGAGCAGCAGTTGTTGTAGTTGTTTCTGTCGTTGTTGTGGGAGCAGCAGTTGTTGTTGTTGGAGCAGGACTTGTGGTTGTTGTCGCCTCTGTGGTAGTTGTCGGAACAGCCGTTGTTGTTGTTAGAGCAGGACTTGTGGTTGTTGTCGCTGCTGTCGTTGTTGTGGGAGCAGCAGTTGTCGTTGTGGGAGCAGCGGTTGTTGTAGTTCCTTCTGTCGTTGTTGTGGGAGCAGCAGTTGTTGTTGTCAGAGCCGGACTTGTGCTTGTCGTTGCTACTGTCGTAGTTGTTGTGGGAGTTGCTGTTGTTGTTGTTGGAGCAGGACTTGTGGTTGTTGTCGCTGCTGTTGTTGTTGTTGTGGGAGCAGCAGTTGTTGTTGGAGCCGGACTTGTGCTTGTCGTCGCTACTGTCGTAGTTGTTGTGGGAGCTGCTGTTGTTGTTGTTGGAGCAGGACTTGTGGTTGTTGTCGCTGCTGTTGTGGTTGTTGTGGGAGTTGCTGTTGTTGTTGTTGGAGCAGGGCTTGTGGTTGTTGTCGCTGCTGTTGTGGTTGTTGTGGGAGCAGGAGTTGTCGTTGTGGGAGCAGCAGTTGTAGTTGCTTCTGTCGTTGTTGTGGGAGCAGGACTTGTGGTTGTTGTCGCTGCTGTTGTGGTTGTTGTGGGAGCAGCAGTTGTTGTTGTTGGAGCCGGACTTGTGCTTGTCGTCGCTACTGTCGTAGTTGTTGTGGGAGCTGCTGTTGTTGTTGTTGGAGCAGGGCTTGTGCTTGTCGTCGCCTCTGTGGTAGTTGTCGGAACAGCCGTTGTTGTTGTTAGAGCAGGACTTGTGGTTGTTGTCGCTGCTGTCGTTGTTGTGGGAGCAGCGGTTGTTGTAGTTCCTTCTGTCGTTGTTGTGGGAGAAGCAGTTGTTGTTGTCGGAGCCGGACTTGTGGTTGTTGTCGCTGTTGTTGTGGTTGTTGTGGGAGCTGCTGTTGTTGTTGGAGCCGGACTTGTGCTTGTTGTCGCTACTGTTGTAGTTGTTGTGGGAGGTGCTGTTGTTGTTGTTGGAGCAGGACTTGTGGTTGTTGTGGCTGCTGTTGTGGTTGTTGTGGGAGCAGAAGTTGTCGTTGTGGGAGCAACAGTTGTAGTTGCTTCTGTCGTTGTTGTTGGAGCAGGACTTGTGGTTGTTGTCGCTGCTGTTGTGGTTGTTGTGGGAGCAGCAGTTGTTGTTGTTGGAGCCGGACTTGTGCTTGTCATCGCTACTGTTGTAGTTGTTGTGGGAGCTGCTGTTGTTGTTGTTAGAGCAGGACTTGTGGTTGTTGTCGCTGCTGTCGTTGTTGTGGGAGCAGCAGTTGTTGTTGGAGCCGGACTTGTGCTTGTCGTCGCTACTGTTGTAGTTGTTGTGGGAGCTGCTGTTGTTTTTGGAGCAGGGCTTGTGGTTGTTGTCGCTGCTGTTGTGGTTGTTGTGGGAGCAGCAGTTGTTGTAGTTCCTTCTGTCGTTGTTGTGGGAGCAGCAGTTGTTGTTGGAGCCGGACTTGTGCTTGTCGTCGCTGCTGTCGTAGTTGTTGTGGGAGCAGCAGTAGTTGTTGTGGGAGCAGCAGTTGTTGTTGTTGGAGCAGGACTTGTGCTTGTTGTCGCTGCTGTTGTTGTTGTTGTGGGAGCAGAAGTTGTCGTTGTGGGAGCAGCAGTTGTAGTTGCTTCTGTTGTTGTTGTTGGAGCAGGACTTGTGGTTGTTGTCACTGCTGTTGTGGTTGTTGTGGGGTTGCTGTTGTTGTTGTTGGAGCAGGACTTGTGGTTGTTGTCGCTGCTGTTGTGGTTGTTGTGGGAGCTGCTGTTGTTGTTGGAGCCGGACTTGTGCTTGTTGTCGCTACTGTTGTAGTTGTTGTGGGAGCTGCTGTTGTTGTTGTTGGAGCAGGGCTTGTGCTTGTTGTCGCCTCTGTGGTAGTTGTCGGAACAGCCATTGTTGTTGTTAGAGCAGGACTTGTGCTTGTCGTTGCTACTGTCGTAGTTGTTGTGGGAGCTGCTGTTGTTGTTGTTGGAGCAGGACTTGTGGTTGTTGTCACTGCTCTTGTGGTTGTTGTGGGAGTTGCTGTTGTTGTTGTTGGAGCAGGACTTGTGGTTGTTGTCGCTGCTGTTGTGGTTGTTGTGGGAGCTGCTGTTGTTGTTGGAGCCGGACTTGTGGTTGTTGTGGCTGCTGTTGTTGTTGTGGGAGCAGAAGTTGTCGTTGTGGGAGCAGCGGTTGTTGTAGTTCCTTCTGTCGTTGTTGTGGGAGCAGCAGTTGTTGTTGTGGGAGCAGCCGTTGTTGGTGTTGGAGCCGGACTTGTGCTTGTCATCGCTACTGTCGTAGTTGTTGTGGGAGCTGCTGCTGTTGTTGGAGCAGGACTTGTGGTTGTTGTTGCTGTTGTTGTGGTTGTTGTGGGAGCAGAAGTTGTCGTTGTGGGAGCAGCAGTTGTTGTAGTTGCTTCTGTCGTTGTTGTTGTTGGAGCAGGACTTGTGGTTGTTGTCGCTGCTGTTGTTGTTGTTGTGGGAGCAGCAGTTGTTCTTGGAGCCGGACTTGTGCTTGTCGTCGCTACTGTCGTAGTTGTTGTGGGAGCAGCAGTTGTTGTTGTTGGAGCAGGACTTGTGGTTGTTGTCGCTGCGGTCGTAGTTGTTGTGGGAGCAGCAGTTGTTGTTGTTGGAGCCGGACTTGTGCTTGTCGTCGCTACTGTCGTCGTTGTTGTGGGAGCTGCTGTTGTTGTTGTTGGAGCAGGACTTGTGGTTGTTGTCGCTGCTGTTGTGGTTGTTGTGGGAGCAGAAGTTGTCATTGTGGGAGCAGCTGTTGTTGTAGTTGCTTCTGTCGTTGTTGTGGGAGCAGCAGTTGTTGTTGTTGCAGCAGGACTTGTGGTTGTTGTCGCTGCGGTCGTAGTTGTTGTGGGAGCAGCAGTTGTCGTTGTGGGAGCAGCAGTTGTTGTTGTTGGAGCCGGACTTGTGCTTGTCGTCGCTACTGTCGTAGTTGTTGTGGGAGCTGTTATTGTTGTTGGAGCAGGACTTGTGGTTGTTGTCGCTGCTGTTGTGGTTGTTGTGGGAGCAGAAGTTGTCGTTGTGGGAGCAGCTGTTTTTGTAGTTGCTTCTGTCGTTGTTGTGGGAGCAGCAGTTGTTGTTGCAGCAGGACTTGTGGTTGTTGTCGCTGCGGTCGTAGTTGTTGTGGGAGCAGAAGTTGTCGTTGTGGGAGCAGCAGTTGTTGTAGTTGCTTCTGTCATTGTTGTTGTTGGAGCAGGACTTGTGGTTGTTGTCGCTTTTGTTGTGGTTGTTGTGGGAGCAGAAGTTGTCGTTGTGGGAGCAGCAGTTGTTGTAGTTGCTTCTGTCGTTGTTGTGGGAGCAGCAGTTGTTGTTGTTGGAGCAGGACTTGTGGTTGTTGTCGCTGCTGTCGTTGTTGTGGGAGCAGCAGTTGTTGTTGGAGCCGGACTTGTGCTTGTCGTCGCTACTGTCGTAGTTGTTGTGGGAGCTGCTGTTGTTGTTGTTGGAGCAGGACTTGTTGTTGTTGTCGCTGCTGTTGTGGTTGTTGTGGGAGCAGCAGTTGTTGTTGTGGGAGCAGCAGTTGTTGTAGTTGCTTCTGTCGTTGTTGTGGGAGCAGCAGTTGTTGTTGTTGGAGCAGGACTTGTGGTTGTTGTCGCTGCTGTCGTAGTTGTTGTGGGAGCTGCTGTTGTTGTTGTTGGAGCAGTTCTTGTTGTTGTTGTTGCTGCTGTTGTGGTTGTTGTTGGAGCAGCAGTTGTTGTTGTTGGAGCCGGACTAGTGCTTGTCGTCGCTACTGTCGTAGTTGTTGTGGGAGCTGCTGTTGTTGTTGTTGGAGCAGGACTTGTGGTTGTTGTCGCTGCGGTCGTAGTTGTTGTGGGAGCAGCAGTTGTCGTTGTGGGAGCAGCAGTTGTTGTTGTTGGAGCCGGACTTGTGCTTGTCGTCGCTACTGTCGTAGTTGTTGTGGGAGCTGCTGTTGTTGTTGTTGGAGCAGGACTTGTGGTTGTTTTGGCTGCTGTTGTGGTTGTTGTGGGAGCAGAAGTTGTCGTTGTGGGAGCAGCAGTTGTAGTTGCTTCTGTCGTTGTTGTTGGAGCAGGACTTGTTGTTGTTGTCGCTGCTGTTGTTGTTGTTGTGGGAGCAGCAGTTGTTGTTGGAGCCGGACTTGTGCTTGTCGTCGCTACTGTCGTAGTTGTTGTGGGAGCTGCTGTTGTTGTTGTTGGAGCAGGACTTGTGGTTGTTGTCGCTGCTGTTGTGGTTGTTGTGGGAGCTGCTGTTGTTGTTGGAGCCGGACTTGTGGTTGTTGTGGCTGCTGTTGTGGTTGTTGTGGGAGCAGCAGTTGTTGTTGGAGCAGGGCTTGTGGTTGTTGTCGCTGCTGTTGTGGTTGTTGTGGGAGCAGCAGTTGTTGTTGTTGGAGCCGGACTTGTGCTTGTCATCGCTACTGTTGTAGTTGTTGTTGTCGCTGCTTTGTTGTTGTTGGAGCAGGACTTGTGGTTGTTGTCGCTGTGGTCATAGTTGTTGTGTTAGCAGCAGTTGTTGTTGTTGGAGCAGGACTTGTGGTTGTTGTCGCTGCTGTTGTGGTTGTTGTGGGAGCAGAAGTTGTGGTTGTGGGAGCAGCAGTTGTTGTAGTTGCTTCTGTCGTTGTGGGAGCAGAAGTTGTTGTTGTTTGAGCACGACTTGTGCTTATCGTCGCTACTGGTCGTAGTTGTTGTGGGAGCTGCTGTTGTTGTTGTTGGAGCCGGACTTGTGGTTGTCGTCGCTACTGTCGTAGTTGTTGTGGGAGCTGCTGTTGTTGTTGGAGCAGGACTTGTGGTTGTTGTTGCTGTTGTTGTTGTTGTTGTGGCAGCAGCAGTTGTTGTTGGAGCAGGACTTGTGGTTGTTGTCGCTGCTGTTGTGGTTGTTGTGGGAGTTGCAGTTGTTGTTGTTGGAGCCGGACTTGTGCTTGTCATCGCTACTGTTGTAGTTGTTGTGGGAGCTGCTGTTGTTGTTGTTGGAGCAGGGCTTGTGCTTGTTGTCGCCTCTGTGGTAGTTGTCGGAACAGCCATTGTTGTTGTTAGAGCAGGACTTGTGCTTGTCGTTGCTACTGTCGTAGTTGTTGTGGGAGCTGCTGTTGTTGTTGTTGGAGCAGGACTTGTGGTTGTTGTCACTGCTGTTGTGGTTGTTGTGGGAGCAGAAGTTGTCGTTGTGGGAGCAGCAGTTGTAGTTGCTTCTGTCGTTGTTGTGGGAGCAGGACTTGTGGTTGTTGTCGCTGCTGTTGTGGTTGTTGTGGGAGCAGCAGTTGTTGTTGTTGGAGCCGGACTTGTGCTTGTCATCGCTACTGTTGTAGTTGTTGTGGGAGCTGCTTTTGTTGTTGTTGGAGCAGGACTTGTGGTTGTTGTCGCTGCTGTCTGTCGTTGTTGTGGGAGAAGCAGTTGTTGTTGTCGGAGCCGGACTTGTGGTTGTTGTCGCTGTTGTTGTGGTTGTTGTGGGAGCTGCTGTTGTTGTTGGAGCCGGACTTGTGCTTGTTGTCGCCTCTGTGGTAGTTGTCGGAACAGCCGTTGTTGTTGTTAGAGCAGGACTTGTGGTTGTTGTCGCTGCTGTCATTGTTGTGGGAGCAGAAGTTGTCGTTGTGGGAGCAGCGGTTGTTGTAGTTCCTTCTGTCGTTGTTGTGGGAGCAGCAGTTGTTGTTGTCGGAACAGCCGTTGTTGTTGTTAGAGCAGGACTTGTGGTTGTTGTCGCTGCTGTCGTTGTTGTGGGAGCAGAAGTTGTCGTTGTGGGAGCAGCGGTTGTTGTAGTTCCTTCTGTCCTTGTTGTGGGAGCAGCAGTTGTTGTTGTCGGAGCCGGACTTGTTCTTGTCGTCGCTACTGTCGTAGTTGTTGTGGGAGCTGCTGTTGTTGTTGTTGGAGCAGGGCTTGTGCTTGTCGTCGCCTCTGTGGTAGTTGTCGGAGCAGCCGTTGTTGTTGTTAGAGCAGGACTTGTGGTTGTTGTCGCTGCTGTCGTTGTTGTGGGAGCAGCGGTTGTTGTAGTTCCTTCTGTCGTTGTTGTGGGAGAAGCAGTTGTTGTTGTCGGAGCCGGACTTGTGGTTGTTGTCGCTGTTGTTGTGGTTGTTGTGGGAGCTGCTGTTGTTGTTGGAGCCGGACTCGTGCTTGTTGTCGCTACTGTTGTAGTTGTTGTGGGAGCAGCAGTTGTTGTTGTTGGAGCAGGACTTGTGCTTGTTGTCGCTGCTGTTGTTGTTGTTGTGGGAGCAGCAGTTGTTGTTGGAGCCGGACTTGTGCTTGTCGTCGCTACTGTCGTAGTTGTTGTGGGAGCTGCTGTTGTTGTTGTTGGAGCAGGACTTGTTATTTTTGTCGCTGCTGTTGTAGTTGTTGTGGGTGCAGAAGTTGTCATTGTGGGAGCAGCAGTTGTTGTAGTTGTTTCTGTCGTTGTTGTGGGAGCAGCAGTTGTTGTTGTTGGAGCAGGACTTGTGGTTGTTATCGCTGCGGTCGTAGTTGTTGTGGGAGCAGCTGTTGTTGTTGGAGCAGGACTTGTGCTTGTCGTCGCTGCTGTTGTGGTTGTTGTGGGAGCAGAAGTTGTCGTTGTCGGAGCAGCAGTTGTTGTACTTGCTTCTGTCGTTGTTGTGGGAGCAGCAGTTGTTGATCTTCGAGCAGGAGTTGGTGTTGCTGCCGCTGCCGTGGCTGCTGTTGTCGTTGTTGTCAGAGGAGCAGTTGTTGTTGTCAGAGCAGGACTTGTGGTTGTTCTCGCTGCTGTCGTTGTTGTGGGAGCAGAAGTTGTCGTTGTGGGAGCAGCGGTTGTTGTAGTTCCTTCTGTCGTTGTGGGAGCAGCAGTTGTTGTTGTTGGAGCAGGACTTGTGGTTGTTGTCGCTGCTGTCGTTGTTGTGGGAGCAGCAGTTGTTGTTGGAGCCGGACTTGTGGTTGTTGTCGCTGCTGTTGTGGTTGTTGTGGGAGTTGCTGTTGTTGTTGTTGGAGCAGGACTTGTGGTTGTTGTCGCTGCTGTCGTTGTTGTGGGAGCAGAAGTTGTCGTTGTGGGAGCAGCGGTTGTTGTAGTTCCTTCTGTCGTTGTGGTGGGAGCAGCAGGCGTTGTTGTCGGAGCCGGACTTGTTCTTGTCGTCGCTACTGTCGTAGTTGTTGTGGGAGCTGCTGTTGTTGTTGTTGGAGCGGGACTTGTTGTTGTTGTCGCTGCTGTTGTGGTTGTTGTGGGTGCAGAAGTTGTCGTTGTGGGAGCAGCAGTTGTTGTAGTTGCTTCTGTCGTCGTTGTGGGAGCAGCAGTTGTTGTTGGAGCAGGACTTGTGGTTGTTGTCGCTGCGGTCGTAGTTGTTGTGGGAGCAGCAGTTGTTGTTGGAGCAGGACTTGTGCTTGTCGTCGCTGCTGTTGTGGTTGTTGTGGGAGCAGAAGTTGTTGTTGTGGGAGCAGCGGTTGTTGTCGCTGCTGTCGTTGTTGTGGGAGCAGCAGTTGTTGTTGGAGCCGGACTTGTGCTTGTCGTCGCTACTGTCGTAGTTGTTGTGGGAGCTGCTGTTGTTGTTGTTGGAGCAGGACTTGTGGTTGTTGTGGCTGCTGTTGTGGTTGTTGTGGGAGCAGCAGTTGTAGTTGCTTCTGTCGTTGTTGTGGGAGCAGGACTTGTGGTTGTTGTCGCTGCTGTTGTGGTTGTTGTGGGAGCAGCAGTTGTTGGTGTTGGAGCCGGACTTGTGCTTGTCATCGCTACTGTTGTAGTTGTTGTGGGAGCTGCTGTTGTTGTTGTTGGAGCAGGGCTTGTGGTTGTTGTCGCTGCTGTTGTGGTTGTTGTGGGAGCAGCAGTTGTTGTTGTTGGAGCCGGACTTGTGCTTGTCATCGCTACTGTTGTAGTTGTTGTGGGAGCTGCTGTTGTTGTTGTTGGAGCAGGGCTTCTGCTTGTCGTCGCCTCTGTGGTAGTTGTCGGAACAGCCGTTGTTGTTGTTAGAGCAGGACTTGTGGTTGTTGTCGCTGCTGTCATTGTTGTGGGAGCAGAAGTTGTCGTTGTGGGAGCAGCGGTTGTTGTAGTTCCTTCTGTCGTTGTTGTGGGAGCAGCAGTTGTTGTTGTTGGAGCAGGACTTGTGGTTGTTGTCGCTGCGGTCGTAGTTGTTGTGGGAGCAGCAGTTGTTGTTGGAGCAGGACTTGTGCTTGTCGTCGCTGCTGTTGTGGTTGTTGTCGGAGCAGAAGTTGTCGTTGTGGGAGCAGCGGTTGTTGTCGCTGCTGTCGTCGTTGTGGGACCAGCAGTTGTTGTTGGAGCTGGACTTGTGCTTGTCGTCGCTACTGTCGTAGTTGTTGTGGGAGCTGCTGTTGTTGTTGTTGGAGCAGGACTTGTGGTTCTTGTGGCTCCTGTTGTGGTTGTTGTGGGAGCAGAAGTTGTCGTTGTGGGAGCAGCAGTTGTTGATGGAGCTGGACTTGTGCTTGTCGTCGCTACTGTCGTAGTTGTTGTGGGAGCTGCTGTTGTTGTTGTTGGAGCAGGACTTGTGGTTCTTGTGGCTCCTGTTGTGGTTGTTGTGGGAGCAGAAGTTGTCGTTGTGGGAGCAGCAGTTGTAGTTGCTTCTGTCGTTGTTGGAGCAGGACTTGTGGTTGTTGTCGCTGCTGTTGTGGTTGTTGTGGGAGCAGCAGTTGTTGTTGTTGGAGCCGGACTTGTGCTTGTCGTCGCTACTGTCGTAGTTGTTGGAACTGCAGTTGTTGTTGTTGGAGCAGGATTTGTGGTCGTTGTCGCTGCTGTTGTGGTTGTTGTGGGAGCAGAAGTTGTGGTTGTGGGAGCAGCAGTTGTTGTAGTTGCTTCTGTCGTTGTGGGAGCAGAAGTTGTTGTTGTTTGAGCACGACTTGTGCTTGTCGTCGCTACTGTCGTAGTTGTTGTGGGAGCTGCTGTTGTTGTTGTTGGAGCCGGACTTGTGCTTGTCGTCGCTACTGTCGTAGTTGTTGTGGGAGCTGCTGTTGTTGTTGTTGGAGCAGGACTTGTGGTTCTTGTGGCTCCTGTTGTGGTTGTTGTGGGAGCAGAAGTTGTCGTTGTGGGAGCAGCAGTTGTTGATGGAGCTGGACTTGTGCTTGTCGTCGCTACTGTCGTAGTTGTTGTGGGAGCTGCTGTTGTTGTTGTTGGAGCAGGACTTGTGGTTCTTGTGGCTCCTGTTGTGGTTGTTGTGGGAGCAGAAGTTGTCGTTGTGGGAGCAGCAGTTGTTGATGGAGCTGGACTTGTGCTTGTCGTCGCTACTGTCGTAGTTGTTGTGGGAGCTGTTGTTGTTGTTGGAGCAGGACTTGTGGTTGTTGTCGCTGCTGTTGTCGTTGTTGTGGGAGAAGAAGTTGTCGTTGTGGGAGCAGCAGTTGTTGTAGTTGCTTCTGTCGTTGTTGTCGGAGCAGCAGTTGTTGTTGGAGCACGACTTGTGGGTGTTGTCGCTGCTGTTGTTGTTGTTGTGGGAGCAGCAGTTATTGTTGTTGGAGCCGGACTTGTGCTTGTCGTCGCTACTGTCGTAGTTGTTGGAGCTGCAGTTGTTGTTGTTGGAGCAGGACTTGTGGTTGTTGTCGCCGCTGTTGTCGTTGTTGTGGGAGAAGAAGTTGTCGTTGTGGGAGCAGCAGTTGTTGTAGTTGCTTCTGTCGTTGTTGTCGGAGCAGCAGTCGTTGTTGGAGCACGACTTGTGGGTGTTGTCGCTGCTGTTGTTGTTGTTGTGGGAGCAGCAGTTGTTGTTGTTGGAGCCGGACTTGTGCTTGTCGTCGCTACTGTCGTAGTTGTTGGAGCTGCAGTTGTTGTTGTTGGAGCAGGACTTGTGCTTGTTGTCGCTACTGTCGTAGTTGTTGTGGGAGCTGCTGTTGTTGTTGGGGCAGGACTTGTGGTTGTTGTCGCTGCTGTTGTAGTTGTTGTGGGAGCAGCAGTTGTTGTTGTTGGAGCAGGACTTGTGGTTGTTGTCGCTGTGGTCATAGTTGTTGTGTTAGCTGCTGTTGTTGTTGTTGGAGCAGGACTTGTGGTTGTTGTCGCTGCTGTTGTGTTGTTGTGGGAGCAGAAGTTGTCATTGTGGGAGCAGCTGTTGTTGTAGTTGCTTCTGTCGTTGTTGTGGGAGCAGCAGTTGTTGTTGTTGCAGCAGGACTTGTGGTTGTTGTCGCTGCGGTCGTAGTTGTTGTGGGAGCAGCAGTTGTCGTTGTGGGAGCAGCAGTTGTTGTTGTTGGAGCCGGACTTGTGCTTGTCGTCGCTACTGTCGTAGTTGTTGTGGGAGCTGTTATTGTTGTTGGAGCAGGACTTGTGGTTGTTGTCGCTGCTGTTGTGGTTGTTGTGGGAGCAGAAGTTGTCGTTGTGGGAGCAGCTGTTTTTGTAGTTGCTTCTGTCGTTGTTGTGGGAGCAGCAGTTGTTGTTGCAGCAGGACTTGTGGTTGTTGTCGCTGCGGTCGTAGTTGTTGTGGGAGCAGCAGTTGTCGTGTGGGAGCAGCATTGTTGTAGTTGCTTCTGTCGTTGTTGTCGGAGCAGCAGTCGTTGTTGGAGCACGACTTGTGGGTGTTGTCGCTGCTGTTGTTGTTGTTGTGGGAGCAGCAGTTGTTGTTGGAGCCGGACTTGTGCTTGTCATCGCTACTGTCGTAGTTGTTGTGGGAGCTGCTGTTGTTGTTGTTGGAGCAGGACTTGTTGTTGTTGTCGCTGTGGTCATAGTTGTTGTGTTAGCAGCAGTTGTTGTTGTTGGAGCAGGACTTGTGGTTGTTGTCGCTGCTGTTGTGGTTGTTGTGGGAGCAGAAGTTGTGGTTGTGGGAGCAGCAGTTGTTGTAGTTGCTTCTGTCGTTGTGGGAGCAGAAGTTGTTGTTGTTTGAGCACGACTTGTGCTTATCGTCGCTACTGTCGTAGTTGTTGTGGGAGCTGCTGTTGTTGTTGTTGGAGCCGGACTTGTGGTTGTCGTCGCTACTGTCGTAGTTGTTGTGGGAGTTGCTGTTGTTGTTGGAGCAGGACTTGTGGTTGTTGTCGCTACTGTTGTAGTTGTTGTGGGAGGTGCTGTTGTTGTTGTTGGAGCAGGACTTGTGGTTGTTGTGGCTGCTGTTGTGGTTGTTGTGGGAGCAGAAGTTGTCGTTGTGGGAGCAGCAGTTGTTGTTGTTCTGTCGTTGTTGTGGGAGCAGGACTTGTGGTTGTTGTCGCTGCTGTTGGGGTTGTTGTGGGAGCAGCAGTTGTTGTTGTTGGGCCGGACTTGTGCTTGTCGTCGCTACTGTCGTAGTTGTTGGAGCTGCAGTTGTTGTTGTTGGAGCAGGACTTGTGCTTGTCGTCGCTACTGTCGTAGTTGTTGTGGGAGCTGCTGTTGTTGTTGTTGGAGCAGGACTTGTGGTTGTTGTCGCTGCTGTTGTGGTTGTTGTGGGAGCAGAAGTTGTCGTTGTGGGAGCAGCAGTTGTTGTAGTTGCTTCTGTCGTTGTTGTGGGAGCAGCAGTTGTTGTTGTTGGAGCCGGACTTGTGGTTGTTGTCGCTGCTGTCGTAGTTGTTGTGGGAGCTGCTGTTGTTGTTGTTGGAGCAGGACTTGTTGTTGTTGTCGCTGCTGTTGTGGTTGTTGTGGGAGCAGCAGTTGTTGTTGTTGGAGCCGGACTTGTGGTTGTTGTCGCTGCGGTCGTAGTTGTTGTGGGAGCAGCAGTTGTTGTTGTTGGAGCCGGACTTGTGCTTGTCGTCGCTACTGTCGTAGTTGTTGTGGGAGCTGTTGTTGTTGTTGGAGCAGGACTTGTGGTTGTTGTCGCTGCTGTTGTGGTTGTTGTGGGAGCAGAAGTTGTCGTTGTGGGAGCAGCAGTTGTTGTAGTTGCTTCTGTCGTTGTTGTGGGAGCAGCAGTTGTTGTTGTTGGAGCAGGACTTGTGGTTGTTGTCGCTGCGGTCGTAGTTGTTGTGGGAGCAGCAGTTGTTGTTGTTGGAGCCGGACTTGTGCTTGTCATCGCTACTGTTGTAGTTGTTGTGGGAGCTGCTGTTGTTGTTGTTGGAGCCGGACTTGTGCTTGTCGTCGCTACTGTCGTAGTTGTTGTGGGAGCTGCTGTTGTTGTTGGAGCAGGACTTGTGGTTGTTGTTGCTGTTGTTGTGGTTGTTGTGGGAGCAGAAGTTGTCGTTGTGGGAGCAGCAGTTGTTGTTGCTTCTGTCGTTGTTGTGGGAGCAGCAGTTGTTGTTGTTGGAGCACGACTTGTGCTTGTCGTCGCTACTGTCGTAGTTGTTGTGTTAGCAGCAGTTGTTGTTGTTGGAGCAGGACTTGTGGTTGTTGTCGCTGCTGTTGTGGTTGTTGTGGGAGCAGAAGTTGTGGTTGTGGGAGCAGCAGTTGTTGTAGTTCCTTCTGTCGTTGTTGTGGGAGCAGCAGTTGTTGTTGTTGGAGCACGACTTGTGGTTGTTGTCGCTGCTGTCGTTGTTGTGGGAGCACCAGTTGTTGTTGGAGCCGGACTCGTGCTTGTCGTCGCTACTGTCGTAGTTGTTGTGGGAGCTGCTGTTGTTGTTGTTGGAGCAGGACTTGTTGTTGTTGTCGCTGCTGTTGTAGTTGTTGTGGGTGCAGAAGTTGTCGTTGTGGGAGCAGCAGTTGTTGTAGTTGCTTCTGTCGTTGTTGTGGGAGCAGCAGTTGTTGTTGTTGTCGCTGCGGTCGTACTTGTTGTGGGAGCAGTAGTTGTTGTTGGAGCAGGACTTGTGCTTGTCGTCGCTGCTGTTGTGGTTGTTGTGGGAGCAGAAGTTGTCGTTGTCGGAGCAGCAGTTGTTGTAGTTGCTTCTGTCGTTGTTGTGGGAGCAGCAGCTGTTGTTGTTTGAGCAGGAGTTGCTGTTGCTGCCGCTGCCGTGGCTGCTGTTGTCGTTGTCGGAGGAGCAGTTGTTGTTGTTGGAGCAGGGCTTGTGCTTGTCATCGCCTCTGTGGTAGTTGTCGGAACAGCCGTTGTTGTTGTTAGAGCAGGACTTGTGGTTGTTGTCGCTGCTGTCGTTGTGGGAGCAGAAGTTGTCGTTGTGGGAGCAGTGTTTGTTGTAGTTCTTTCTGTCGTTGTTGTCGGAGCAGCAGTTGTTGTTGTTGGAGCCGGACTTGTGCTTGTGATCGCTACTGTCGTAGTTGTTGTGGGAGCTGCTGTTGTTGTTGGAGCAGGACTTGTGGTTGTTGTGGCTGCTGTTGTGGTTGTTGTGGGAGCAGAAGTTGTGGTTGTGGGAGCAGCAGTTGTTGTAGTTGCTTCTGTCATTGTGGGAGCAGAAGTTGTTGTTGTTTGAGCACGACTTGTGGTTGTTGTCGCTGCTGTCGTCATTGTTGTGGGAGCAGCAGTTGTTGTTGTTGGAGCCGGACTTGTGCTTGTCGTCGCCACTGTCGTAGTTGTTGTGGGAGCTGTTGTTGTTGTTGGAGCAGGACTTGTGGTTGTTGTCGCCGCTGTTGTTGTTGTTGTGGGAGCAGAAGTTGTCGTTGTGGGAGCAGCAGTTGTTGTAGTTGCTTCTGTCATTGTTGTTGTTGGAGCACGACTTGTGGTTGTTGTCACTGCTGTTGTGGTTGTTGTGGGAGCAGCAGTTGTTGTTGTTGGAGCTGGACTTGTGCTTGTCGTCGCTACTGTCGTAGTTGTGGGAGCTGCTGTTGTTGTTGTTGGAGCAGGACTTGTTGTTGTTGTCGCTGCTGTTGTAGTTGTTGTGGGAGCAGCAGTTGTTGTTGTTGGAGCTGGACTTGTGCTTGTCGTCGCTACTGTCGTAGTTGTTGTGGGAGCTGCTGTTGTTGTTGTTGGAGCAGGACTTGTGGTTCTTGTGGCTCCTGTTGTGGTTGTTGTGGGAGCAGCAGTTGTCGTTGTGGGAGCAGCAGGTGTTGTTGTTGCTTCTGTCGTTGTTGTCGGAGCAGCAGTCGTTGTTGGAGCACGACTTGTGGGTGTTGTCGCTGCTGTTGTTGTTGTGGGGGCAGCAGTTGTTGTTGTTGGAGCCGGACTTGTGCTTGTCGTCGCTACTGTCGTAGTTGTTGTGGGAGCTGTTGTTGTTGTTGGAGCAGGACTTGTGGTTGTGTCGCCGCTGTTGTCGTTGTTGTGGGAGCAGAAGTTGTCGTTGTGGGAGCAGCAGTCGTTGTTGGAGCACGACTTGTGGGTGTTGTCGCTGCTGTTGTTGTTGTTGTGGGAGCAGCAGTTGTTGTTGTGGGAGCAGCGGTTGTTGTCGCTGCTGTCGTTGTTGTGGGAGCAGCGGTTGTTGTAGTTCCTTCTGTCGTTGTTGTGGGAGAAGCAGTTGTTGTTGTCGGAGCCGGACTTGTGGTTGTTGTCGCTGGTGTTGTGGTTGTTGTGGGAGCAGAAGTTGTCGTTGTGGGAGCAGCAGTTGTAGTTGCTTTTGTTGTTGTTGTGGGAGCAGCAGTTGTTGTTGGAGCCGGACTTGTGCTTGTCGTCGCTACTGTCGTAGTTGTTGTGGGAGCTGCTGTTGTTGTTGTTGGAGCAGGACTTGTGGTTGTTGTCGCTGTTGTTGTGGTTGTTGTGGGAGCAGAAGTTGTCGTTGTGGGAGCAGCAGTTGTTGTAGTTGCTTCTGTCGTTGTTGTGGGAGCAGCAGTTGTTGTTGTTGGAGCAGGACTTGTGGTTGTTGTCGCTGCGGTCGTAGTTGTTGTGGGAGCAGCAGTTGTTGTTGGAGCCGGACTTGTGCTTGTCGTCACTACTGTCGTAATTGTTGTGGGAGCTGCTGTTGTTGTTGTTGGAGCAGGACTTGTGGTTGTCGTCGCTGCTGTTGTGGTTGTTGTGGGAGCAGAAGTTGTTGTTGTGGGAGCAGCGGTTGTTGTCGCTGCTGTCGTTGTTGTGGGGGCAGCAGTTGTTGTTGGAGCCGGACTTGTGCTTGTCGTCGCTACTGTCGTAGTTGTTGTGGGAGCTGTTGTTGTTGTTGGAGCACGACTTGTGGTTGTTGTCGCTGCTGTTGTTGTTGTTGTGGGAGCAGCAGTTGTTGTTGGAGCCGGACTTGTGCTTGTCGTCGCTACTGTCGTAGTTGTTGTGGGAGCTGCTGTTGTTGTTGGAGCAGGACTTGTGGTTGATGTCGCTGCTGTTGTGGTTGTTGTGGGAGCAGAAGTTGTCGTTGTGGGAGCAGCTGTTGTTGTAGTTGCTTCTGTCGTGGTTGTGGGAGCAGCAGTTGTTGTTGTTGGAGCAGGACTTGTGGTTGTTGTCGCTGCTGTTGTTGTTGTTGTGGGAGCAGCAGTTGTTGTTGTTGGAGCCGGACTTGTGCTTGTCGTCGCTACTGTCGTAGTTGTTGGAGCTGCAGTTGTTGTTGTTGGAGCAGAAGTTGTCGTTGTGGGAGCAGCTGTTGTTGTAGTTGCTTCTGTCGTTGTTGTGGGAGCAGCAGTTGTTGTTGGAGCAGGACTTGTGGGTGTTGTCGCTGCTGTTGTTGTTGTTGTGGGAGCAGCAGTTGTGGTTGTGGGAGCAGCAGTTGTTGTAGTTGCTTCTGTCGTTGTTGTGGGAGCAGCAGTTGTTGTTGTTGGAGCAGGACTTGTGGTTGTTGTCGCTGCGGTCGTAGTTGTTGTGGGAGCAGCAGTTGTTGTTGTTGGAGCCGACTTGTGCTTGTCGTCGCTACTGTCGTAGTTGTTGTGGGAGCGGTTGTTGTTGTTGGAGCAGGACTTGTGGTTGTTGTCACCGCTGTTGTCGTTGTTGTGGGAGCAGAAGTTGTCGTTGTGGGAGCAGCAGTCGTTGTTGGAGCACGACTTGTGGGTGTTGTCGCTGCTGTTGTTGTTGTTGTGGGAGCAGCAGTTGTTGTTGTGGGAGCAGCGGTTGTTGTCGCTGCTGTCGTTGTTGTGGGAGCAGCAGTTGTTGTTGGAGCCGGACTTGTGCTTGTCGTCGCTACTGTCGTAGTTGTTGTGGGAGCTGTTGTTGTTGTTGGAGCAGGACTTGTGGTTGTTGTCGCCGCTGCTGTCGTTGTTGTGGGAGCAGAAGTTGTCGTTGTGGGAGCAACTGTTGTTGTAGTTGCTTCTGTCGTTGTTGTGGGAGCAGCAGTTGTTGTTGTTGGAGCAGGACTTGTGGTTGTTGTCGCTGCGGTCGTAGTTGTTGTGGGAGCAGCAGTTGTTGTTGTTGGAGCCGGACTTGTGCTTGTCGTCGCTACTGTCGTAGTTGTTGTGGGAGCAGAAGTTGTTGTTGTGGGAGCAGCGGTTGTTGTCGCTGCTGTCGTTGTTGTGGGAGCAGCAGTTGTTGTTGTTGCTTCTGTCGTTGTTGTCGGAGCAGCAGTCGTTGTTGGAGCACGACTTGTGGGTGTTGTCGCTGCTGTTGTTGTTGTTGTTGGAGCAGCAGTTGTTGTTGTTGGAGCCGGACTTGTGCTTGTCGTCGCTACTGTCGTAGTTGTTGGAGCTGCTGTTGTTGTTGGAGCAGGACTTGTGGTTGTTGTCGCTACTGTCGTAGTTGTTGTGGGAGCTGCTGTTGTTGTTGGTGCAGGACTTGTGGTTGTTGTTGCTGCTGTTGTGGTTGTTGTGGGAGCAGAAGTTGTCGTTGTGGGAGCAGCTGTTGTTGTAGTTGCTTCTGTCGTTGTTGTGGGAGCAGCAGTTGTTGTTGTTGGAGCCGGACTTGTGGTGTCGTCGCTACTGTCGTAGTTGCTGTGGGAGCTGCTGTTGTTGTTGGAGCAGGACTTGTGGTTGTTGTCGCTGCTGTTGTGGTTGTTGTGGGAGTTGCTGTTGTTGTTGTTGGAGCAGGACTTGTGGTTGTTGTCGCTGCTGTTGTTGTTGTTGTGGGAGCTGCTGTTGTTGTTGGAGCCGGACTTGTGCTTGTCGTCGCTACTGTCGTAATTGTTGTGGGAGCTGCTGTTGTTGTTGTTGGAGCAGGACTTGTGGTTGTTGTCGCTGCTGTTGTGGTTGTTGTGGGAGCAGAAGTTGTCGTTGTGGGAGCAGCTGTTGTTGTAGTTGCTTCTGTCGTTGTTGTGGGAGCAGCAGTTGTTGTTGTTGGAGCAGGACTTGTGCTG